>ML100632.1:0-72467 GCA_003697995.1 Taxidea taxus jeffersonii
AAAAAAAAAAAAAAAAGGGTCTCTCATGCTTTGTCTCCCTCTCTGATGACTCCCCATTCAGTTTTCCTCTAAAATCCCCTGTACTATTTCTTATGTTCCACATATGAGTCAAACCACATGATAATTGTCTTTCTCCGACTGACTTATTTTACTTATTGGCATAACACCCTCTAGTTCCATCACGTTGATGCAAATTTTAAGCATTCGTCCTTTCTGATCAAGCTATGTAACCTAATCACAGTTTAAGAACATGCTTGACCTTCGGCATCATAAATGCATAAAGAAAAGCAGTGTTTAGTAAGAGCCATGTACAGAATCCACACAGTACTGGACACTTAGAGGTTTTCAAGAAAGGTGAATCTTTTTCCCTTATCAGTATTTTGTCTATTTCAAACAAACAAGCAAAAAGTGAACCTTATATTGGGGCAACCTTGAAAACCTCTCAGACTTGACAGCTTATTTCTTGGGTCGAGGCAGAGGGGATCCCCAGAAATGAAATGACTTCTGTAGGGGCTCCTCTGTTCTCTTTTTCTGACCCTTGTTAGCAACCTCTCTCTAGTCCAAGGGTCTCTCTCCCTGCCTTTGGTAACACCCCGTGTCCTGCCGTTCCTGCTGCTGCGTCCTGCTTTCCCCTTTCCTGAGCCCTCTGACCCCGGCTCACTCCACTTCCTGGGAAATAGAGGGACGTCATCACAGAAGACGCAGCACTTCATAGTCACATGCCCTTAAGTACCCTGAGCTTCTGTTTGCCTTTCTGGAAAACATGGGTTGTGGTGGTTCTTTGTTTGCTTCCCTGAATAGTACATGACAGAGCTCAGGTGGTAGTAACACTTGGCACATGGCAGAGGTGTGATTACGGTTCCTGTCCCCACTACCGTTCGGCACGTCAGGGGCCATCTCCATGGCGGCTCCATAGGTGGGGCAGAGGGGAGACAATGCAGGGGTGCAGAGGGGAGACAATGATGCAAATAAAGCTTCACTGCATAGTGTTTGTGAAAAATTGGGGTATCATTCTTAGCCAAAAAGCAAAAAAAAGAGAGAAAGAAAGAGAGAGATTGAGGAGCTCGGGGAGACTGAGGAAGATGTCCTGCCCAGGAAGAGCCTGAACACAGAAGGGCTGCCTCAATTAATGGCGTTGTCCCTGAGGGAGATAAAGTTGAAGACTGACACCTCTCCTGTCCCCCAACTAGGAAAATTCCGAAGACTGACCCAGTGAATAATCAAAATCACTTCTCTTCTTTACGTTAAACCTGAAAGGAAACACAACAGGAAGAATCAGAGCTGGGGAAGCCACTTCCCCTGACTGTTTCCGGTCTGGCTCTTCCCCATCCCCAAGAGTGAAGCAAGACCGTCTCTTGTCAGTGGTTTGTGGTCAATCTTTGGTTCCTGAGTATTGAATTTGAAGAGCTATTCTCTCCTAGAGTGACTAGGCCTCTTTTCTTGGCCTGCCTGTCCAGCAGAATCGCCTGTGACAGCCCCAAATGTCTCCATGTCTTCTTCAGTGGATTTGAGACGGGCCCAGGCCTCTGGAGGTTAGAATCCATGGGGCGGATTCTTTTTTTTTATTTGTTAGAGAGAGAGAGAGAGAGAGAGAGAGCGCGCGCACAGGCAGACAGAGAGACAGGCAGAGGCAGAGGGAGAAGCAGGCTCCCTGCCAAACAAGGAGCCCGATGTGGGACTCGATCCCAGGACGCTGGGATCATGACCTGAGCTGAAGGCAGCTGCTTAACCAACTGAGCCACCCAGGCGTCCCCATGGGGGGGATTCTGATACGCAACCATGGCTGTGGGGAAATTCTGAGAACTGCCCAAGACTCCCTCCTTGACCAAACCGTAGTCGGCCTCCTCTGAGCCCTCTTCTTGACAAGGCCTCGGCCTTGGCCTTCTGTGTCCTTCCGGTCTTGCCGGGCCTGCACAGTCCAGTCTTAGCAAGAATCCTGCTGAGTCAGCATAGAGAGAATTCCCTCACCCTTGATATCTGGCCAAGTTCTTCACCTTCTACCTTGAATGTTATTAAAAAAATGTCTTTAGACACTTAGTAAAGACAATAAGGAAAACTATTACGGAGGACCACTGCAATGGGGTTCTACAGTTGGAGACAAAGCGTGGACTCAAGTCCTAATACAACAAGGACAAGTGGACATTTATACCCAGGAGCAGGGGGAGGGTCAGTGGATGGAAAATCACTAAGAGGGGATATCAAGGGTCGGGGGATCCCTCCCGAAGGCAGGCCAGGGTGGGCAGATAGGGAGGGTGGAGGATGAGGAATCTGATCAGGTGTCAAGGATGGGGGATGTTCACCAAAGTGACACAGTGGGATTCTTGCTCAGCCTGGACTACATGGCAGAGCCAGTGGACTAATAACAGAGCCAAAGGTGGAGCCTGGTCAGAAAGAAGACTCAGAAGGGGCTGAACTCAAGTTTGGTCAAGGAAGAGAGTCTGCCAATGTCTAATAGGTTCTTGGCCAACCTTTAGCAAGAGTTCCCTCACCCTCAGTACCCACTCTTAGCAATTTTCCATCCATGACCCTCATCCTGCTCAATAGCTTTAAATCCCCACATGCCTTTGATGAACTTGGAGTTGAACCCAATTCTCTCCCCTACTGTGATATTCTTACAGTAGCCTCAAGTGAAGTCTTCTTTAGTTTAACAAGGGTCAGAATAAATTTTTTTTAACAGAACCCAAAAGAAAAAATGCTATCCTTCATCCAAAAATCACAACCCAAGAAGGAATGGCACAAACATTCACAGTGACATTAATTCTGTGGATGAAGCCTGAGATTAGGAGAAAATCAAATGTATACTTGAGGCTGCTCTCAAGGAGTTTGGAGGGAGAATAAAAAATAATCGAAATATAAATAATGCTTAAAAAAAGGGATGAAATAATATCAAAAGTTGCACGTGGTTCATGATGAACAGTACAGAGTTCATCATGGGGCAGCAAGGACTTTTTTTTGTTTCTGATTTTTAATCTTCCTGTCCCAGTACTTCTGCAGCTGAATGGCTAAGCCAGGAGTGGGAAGCCAGGGACCTCAGGTTCCTCAACAGGGCTGCATCTAGGCAAGAGATTGCCATGGAGCCAAATATCCCTCCTTACCCATTCTTCCTCTAGGGGATACATCTGGGTCAATCAAGGGTTCAAGTGACTGGTCATTCACAGCCTAGATCACTGCTTGTCCACAAGCATCTCCTGACTTGGTAAAGACGGTGGGGCTTTTTCTTGAGGGAAGAGGGGAATAGGAAAGTGGGAGAGAAGACAGGTTCAGGGTTAATCCTAATGGAGGTCCCCAGTTGGCTGTCAAGGTGTTCGGTCAGGCAGGAGGCCGGTCAGGTGGGGAGCCAAGTGGGCTTAGCTGTCTAAAGGACCACTAGGTCCTAAGGATTAACCAGTTGTGCTCACAGCCCATTTCAGCCGTCAAGGAGCCTGCAAAAGTCAAAGGCTGTAAGGACTCCATCAACATTCCCAAATACCCTTTTCCAGCAGTTCTCCTAGAATATTCCCAGGGTAACACCAGACTCAATTGTAAACCCCTTAGAAATGCCAGTTCCCAGACCCCATGGCAGACCCACGGAATCAGAGCCTCTGGGGTGGGGCCAGACAATCCTGATGTAAGCTAACATCTGGGAGCCACTACCTAGTTGCTGGGAAATACCATGGAGAAGAAGAGGGGCAAATTTGACAGTGAGACCTAATGAAAAGAAGAGTTATACCATTTATTCACACCCAGTACTGGATAATGGGTAGATGTTGAAATTCTGTTTTAAACGAGCTTTCTGGTTTGTTCTTTAAATTGGTTTAGATTTCACAAAGTCAGGCAGAGCGTGGCTTCAGTGCAATAGCATCCCTTTGTTTATGCGGCGAGTGGCACGTATGTGGGCTGGAGTAGAGTTTCTGTCTTGCAGTGGGTTATGGGGTCAGGACTCGTGGCCACTATAGAACAAAGCCTCGTGATAGTCTTCCTTGCTTTTTGCTGTTCCTCTAATCGATATGTTCAGTATCTACCCTTGATGGCATATGTTTGATATCTACCCTTCGGGATCTATGCTGCCGGGGGAGGGATGCATTGCCAAGGTGCCCAACGATGGCCCCAAACCTCCAGTGCTATTGGGTGAAGGGTCTATATGCCAACCCTTCACCAAGAAAACATAAGACGGAAACCTATAGGATACAAAGGGAAGGCTGTGATTATAGGTTGCTTAACTTGTCTTTATGGATAACCTTCCATTTCTCTTCTTCTGTCATGCCCTCTAGGTATTCACTCCCAGTCTTTTACTCAGGGTGCTGTGCTGAAATGGGGTCTGAACTGGGGGGACACTGTCAAGAACTGCACTGGGAGAAGGATTTTCATGGCCAATATGTCCTGAACAAAATTACCTTTCAGGTAGGTTTAAAGCAAGATACAACCCACCTCCCCGGGGCCCTTTGGCTGCACGGTGGTTATAAAATCTCCCAAATGATGGCCAGTTTCATTGATTTTCATCATCTTTTTGGGGGGCCCTGACAACTAACGGTACATAAATGTCCACCACTCAGCTAAGCATATCGCCATCAAGGCAACCTCATCCATTTTCTGGAGCCGGTTCTCTTGGACAGGTGCACTGTGGGTGGGAGAGTGGCCGGAGGATGTTGCTAAGTGACAGCCTTACCTTGAGGTCCCTGTGGACAATGCCCATTCTATGGAGATAGTAGACAGCATCCAACACCTGGCGGATCAGAGTGCTGGCATCCTTCTCTGTGTAAAATCCTTTCTCCACTATCCGATCAAACAGCTCTCCACCGGATACACTGTTTAAAAAAAAAGAAAACAAAACAAAACAAAAAATAGGAAATTTGAGAACCGTGAAATTGTTCAGGGAAAGCCATCAATACGAGACTTCAATATGACAAAAGAACCAAATTTTACTTCCAAAATAAACTCATTTTCAGATTTAAGTTTTGCCCCATCTGTTTCCCAGAAGCTATCCCAGGAAAGTGTTTCTATGTCATGATGGCATGAGTATCTGGAATGAAATAAAGGGAATACAAATAAACCAGGACTCCAGGACTACCCAGGCTTGAGAAGTCTCTTCTGGTCTTTGCTTCCATCCTGCTACAACAATATAAAGTCAGAACAACTTTCCAGAATATTGGCATCATCAGATATAGGGAGATGATGCCTCCTTCACATAAGAAAATAATCCTTAAAAGTCTGGAGGGTAGGGAGAATGGGGGGTAGTGTTGTTCGCAAAGCCGTGCATAGCTAATAGGATGTTTAGGTTCTTGACCAAGTTCTGCTCCTAATAGGGTGAAGGCATGGGCATTCTTTGAATCTTTGGACCTCAGTCTTTTTATCTGTAAAATAAGGGGTTTGATCTAGGCGGTCATATCCAGAAGGTAGGGGCATGCCCTCAGAGGTATCAGAACCTGAAAGTCAATAGTGATTTACAAAAAAAGAAAGAAGGACGCCACCCTACTACCTTGTTTAACACTGATTTTTGGTGACAATATTTACTTTTAACTTGTTCTGAATGTCATGCTGCACTAAATGTTTTCTTTGTGTTTATTGTGTTTGTTATTGTATTTATGGCCTAGCTTGGCAAAGGTCAAAAAGCTCTTGTGGACAACCCTTACAGCCTCTTTCAGCTCCAGTATTTGCTGGGCTTTGAGTTTAACAAAGTAACAAAGTAACGAAGACCTGCACACTTCTTAGGAGGAAAAATTCAACACCCCAGTCTTCAAATTTGTAGAATACACACTTCTTGAAGAAAAACGGTGGTTCTTTCAAATAATTAAGCCATCTTGGAAACTTGATTCAGGGATAGATTAACACTATTCTCTTGTGTAAAAGACAATTTATTTGGAATACTAAAATCATAAAAGAGTTTCCAAACAACTCTTACAGCTTTAATAGATATAGTAAAAGATAGATATAGTTACATGCCCTAGCAGTAACACACGTGTGCGCCCACACACGAGCGTGCGCGCACACACACACACAGCTCTGACTCATTTCTGCAAGTCATGGCAATTAACGTGCAATATCTCATCCACCAAAACCTTCCTTTTAAAAAACCAATAAAGAAAACCAATTGTGGCTCTAAAAGGCCTAGGTGTTCAAGTGTCTCCCATTACAGAGAGTCATTCTAAGGATGTTGTGCTTGGATACTGTCTTATTTCCAAAGCAACCTGGGCAATCAACCTAAGAAAAGGAAAGATGCTGGTGTTAAATAAGCAATTCAGACAGTGAAAAGAAATGGAAACATCAGGGAGAAACTATCTTTTGATGATCAGGTTGTCTAAATGGTCCATCCCTAAGCAAACCAAAATCCTAAGTCACTCAGTTAGTCATCTCTTCAAGCATTCATTTAAGATTCAGTGGGTGCCCGTTAGGGCCCAGCTACCGTGCCCAGCTGGTACCAGTCCTGGAGGCACTGGCTCTGAAGGAGGAAAGGTCTGCTTTGATTGTGCTCCTCCTTCTCCTCTACCACCCACCCACATTCTAATCACAGCACCCCTTCTAAGGGCTCCTGAGCTTTCTTACCACTGGTCTGCCTGCCGCTCCCATCCTCTGCTCTGTGGGCTACTGGAAGAGCCCAGGCAGGAATGTTCACCCCTCCCACCACCCCTGTCTCCCACCCTGAGTACTCTACCACTCACCTTTGCCAGATTCTGTCCCTCCTTCAAAACTGATCTCTCCTGCTTCCCCTTCTCTCAGAGTCCTCCCTTCTCCTATGTGATGCATCAAGCATGAATAGATGTACTGAGCCCAATATTTGCCCTCCGTTAGGATAGCAATGCAGTAAGAATTGAAGCAGCGGGGTCGAAGTGTAATTGTAACTGTAGCATGTCCTCCCATGGTCTCCGTGCTCTGTACATTTGTTATTTTACTTCTGAAATTTCAAATCGCACCAGAGCTTTCTTCTTCTGAGCAGTGCTCAGAAAGTATTTGGTTTCCTTAGAAACCAAAGCCCAGGGGAGAAGTCAAAAAAACTTGCCAATTAAAAAATGTAACGATACTCACAAAAATGCTTTAACATTGGCAAATCACTGTATACTTTTCAAAAATCTCCGTAAGCATACATTTTAAATGGCTACTGTTATGTACTAATAACTGTTTATGCCCCCTCCCAAATTGATGCTGCAGCCCTAACGCCCAGTGTGATGACATTTGGAGATGGGGCCATTGGCAGGAATTTAGGTTGAGGTGAGGTCAGGGTCCTCATGGTGGAATTAGTGTCTTTATAACACAAAGCCCAGTCCAGCTGTCTCCTCTCCTCTCCTCTCCCTTCCTCTCTCTCATTCTCTGCCATGTGAGGACACAGCAAGGAGAAGGCCAACCCTAAGTCGGGAAGAGTCCTTAAAAGGAACCAACTCAGTTGGCACCTTGATTTTGGATATACCAGACTCCAGAACTGTGAGAGATAAATATCTGTCATCTAAGCTGCCCTGTTTCTGGTATTTTGTTATGGCAGCCTGAGCTAAGACACCCACTTATTTTGAAAACCATTCGTGAACAACCAGAATCCCAGAATCACTGATGGGCAAATAAGTTTAGAATCCTGGTGAGGGGTGTGTCTTGTGTTCAAGCCCACAGGTCATGAGTAGGTCAGGTGGCTGGTTGTTTTCTTGCTTTCTTCAATCAATATCCTCCTACAGCATGTGTCCCCAGTGCATGGTTTACACTCGATGTTAGAAATGGAGTACCCCAATGAGAGCATGCCAAGCACTGGAATGGAGTTAGGAGGGTTGGGGCGGGGGAGGTCAGGTGACTGGGGAAGAGGAGTAGAACCATCATGACAGATCAACAAATAAAATTAATCAGTGGTGGCTGTGGGAGAGAGGTTCATTGTAGATGTAGAGGTTCAGTGTAGATGTAGAGAGAAATGGCTATTGGGGTTCCTGGGTGGCTCAGTGGATTAAGCATCTGGTTCTTAGTTTCAGCTCAGGTGGGGATCTCATGGCCATAGGCATGGCTCAGGGTGAAGTCTGCTTTAAATTCCCTCTCCCTCTGCCCCTCCCCTCCTCTCTCTAATAAATAAATTAAACTAAATCTTATAAAAAACGAAAGGAAGAAACTGGTTATTAAAGATTAGGGAGAAGACAGACACCATTCAAAAATTCTGTATTCTTCTTAATTTTAACTTTGCCATTACTTTAGAACAACCTGTCTTTGCCCTGAACTTAGGTTTGCTCAATCTCTGATCTTCCTTGTCTATTACATCGTACTGCCAGCTCCCTGCATGTGAATTTTAAATACGCACATATGAAATCTCAACAAAATTTGTTTACTTGTAAAATTTTATGTAGTGCAAATCTCTTCAAATTCAAAAATCATTGTCAAGAAACATAATTTCAGTGTTTCTGGATCAAGTACATGGTCAGTTCTGATTCCCATGGCATACCACAACATAACTGAGTCGGTGTACCATGCACCCACTTTTAGTACTGGGTAGAACAAGCCATTCTTTAGGTGCACTTGCACTTCTCCATGTGGTTTCCATAGATGTTATCCCCTTGTTTTAAAATTCACTGCTAATTATAATTTAAAATATTTTTATCTTATAACAATATCCACATATTCATTAAAATACAGTACTTGTGCTAATACTGACAAATGGGCTCCAAAAACTTGCTTCTCTAGAAGTTAGGTATAATAAAATATGAAGAAGGCTGCAGGAAACCAGAACACGTACCCCCAGAATATGCCTCCTTGACATAAAATTTATGTCTACCTGCAAGCAATTAAGAAACAGTAAACACAGGAGGAAAAGTTCCCCTGCTTTTGTCTAAAGGTAAGAAAAAAACCTTTCCTTTTACTGGAGACAGACTCTATCAGCCCAGGCTGCACCAGGAAATGTGCAGCCAAATCTCATTCAACCTTTCAACTCTCTAGATTCCCTGCTCAAATGCCTCGGCGTTGTCAATTCTTCATAAATTTATTGTTTAAAGGTATAAAATTTCCAGCTCTGATCACTGCCCCCTGGTCTTCATTCTCTGGGGAAGGAACCCAAGTAACCACCAAGCTTCATGAACATGTGCATGTTTTCCTCCCGCTACTCTGTCTTTGTGGGTTTCGTCTTCAGAGCTAGCCAGGGACCCAACGAGGGTCAAGGAAAACTTTTTCTCTCCCTCAAAAGCCAAATAGTATAGGGCTGTGCTGTTAATTTTAGGGAGCAGTCTGAGAAACGCTAGCAGTAAACGCTGAGATAATAAAAAAGCAGGGTATGTCTCGAAATTGACGAAGACCGTTGTCACCCAACTAGACAGTGACCATGGGAAAGAGCAGGGGACACGGCTATGGAGCAAGGTGGCCTTTATGTGCCCCACAGCAATGCTGGTTCTAAATGGGTTTTTCCAGAACCGTCTCCCCCATTCATACGTCGTCCTAGGAGGACAGTCCTCTTGAATTATGCAGGATGGGACTCAGAAAGTCTGAAAGTGACCATCTTTCACCTGTGAGACCCCAGTCCCAGGAGACAGAGGGGTGTGGTTTTTCACCCAGCCTGGAGAAAGAAAGGGCCCATCTTCCCAGTTCTTTTTTCAATGAAGTCCCGACTCAGCGGTGTCTGGGATGTCCCTCCTACAGAGGACAGCCGCCCAGCTCCTGGCCTGTGCTCTTAATCCTCACAGCTCCCCCTGGCTTTGGCACCCACACAGCCTGCTCCTGGAGGGACTCTCTCACCAGCTCTGGGAAGATTACGGGTCTATTCCTTGCCACCTCTAGCCTCAATATTTCCTCCTTCGACAAATCCTACTTTAATAATGAAAATATCTTTTTTCTTAGAATTCAGCTTCACAATATCTTCCTGGCTCAATCTGTTCAGAAAATTCCAAAACACAAAGGCAGGGCTCTCCACCCCATGGACCGGGTCAGTGTAACTCCTGGTGTTCCGTTATACTTCGACTCTGGCTGTTTGGCCTTCTCGATGTCAGGGTGTTACGGACCAACTGGTGTTCCACCCACCGATTTCAGATGTGGAGGTCCTTACCCTCCTGCATATCTCAAAATGTGACTGCATTGGATGTGTGGTCTTTAAGGAGATAACTGTATTTAAATAAGGTCAGATGGGTTCAATATGATGGGTGTCCATAGAAGAGAGAAAGAGAGAGAGACCAGCATGTGAGCACCCAGAGACAAGACTACAGGAACACATGGTGAGAAGGCAGCCTCCTATAAAGCTAAGGACATGGGCCTCAGGAAAAACCAAACCAGCCAACACCCTGAACTCAGACTTTCAGCCTCCAGACCTGTGAGAAAATTACTTTCTGTTGTTTAAGCCCCCCAGTCAGTGGTATTTTTGTTATAGCATCCCTAGCAAATGAATAGACTGGGCAATATAAAAGATGCCCCGTAATGATACAGGGGATCTTTGAATTATATTCTCTTCTTGTTTTTTTTTCAATATTTATTGGAGGAGAAGAAAATACAGTTTCTCCTACTATATTTGCATTCTTTGCTTTGTTTATTCACCAAATCATCAAATAATCTTGTATTAAGCCTGATGTGTTTTCTCTGTTTCCAAGGGGCATATTGTTCACT
The DNA here is from genome assembly GCA_003697995.1 of Taxidea taxus jeffersonii. Taxonomy (NCBI): domain Eukaryota; kingdom Metazoa; phylum Chordata; class Mammalia; order Carnivora; family Mustelidae; genus Taxidea; species Taxidea taxus. The sequence goes on from ML100632.1 coordinate 10,519, forward strand.
GTGGCAGGGGTGGGTTGAGGAATAAGAGACACAGACAAGTAAGCACAGTGTAGATGGTTCTGATATTGGAGGGTGAGGGGGTGTATGGGGGTGCTTTGGAAAATCCCAGAAAGACACCTAGAAGGGTCCCAGGGACAGGGCAGGAGAAGGAGAGTCTGAGCTGTCTTAAAGGATGAGTGATATTTAGTCAAGTGGAGAAAAGCCCAGGGGACAGGCAGACCCCAGTAATTTGGATTGTCGTGAAAGGAGACTCTGGTGAACTAAATAGTTCGGGGGAATATGGTCAGTGAAAGAAGTGTCAACAGAGCACCTTCTCTATAAGCCCAGCCCTTGGCACACAGTGTTGTTGTGTATTTAGAGAGCTACAAAAGAAGCCCAAGGTGACCACTCAGACCCCCAGCCAGCGAGGACCTGCCATGCCATGACCCCAGCTGGATGGCCACAGGATATCACAGGGGGAGGAATCTGTGATGAGAGGACACTGCCTGCAGGACAGGTCTTAACTTTCCTTCTGCCTCCAGTCTGGCACAGCACTCACTGCCTTGCAGAAAAGAGGATTCCCGAAGGTGGGGCTGACTGGAGAAAGACCTGAATTAAGAGGAAGGGCATGCAGGGGTGGGAGAAGAGGGCGGAGGCAAGAAGGAACAATGTACGTACAATAGGATGACTTATCTCCAAATTGCACCTGGTGAGGATGAAGTCACCTCATAAATGATTCTGCAAAGACAGAAAATTCTAGCCTACCTGGGATCTAAGGTGACCCACTTCGGAAAGGGATGCTACTGAGGGAGTTACTGTGTGTGGGTGTGGGTTTGAGATGAGGGGCATCCTGGAACAAGGGCCCTTTCTGAGGTGTGCACACTGTCTTCCAAAAAAAGTCTGTCATTGCCATCCTGGAGGCCCTCTGCTTTTAGATTCTCAGCTCTGGAGCCTTCTTGCCACCCTCAGATCTGCTCACAGGAACAAGCCCATTCCTCCAAATCCATGTTGGCCTGCACTGCAGTGTGCACAGATTTTCCACCCATCCAGGCAACAACTTCTGTTGGTTTCCATGGGGCCTCAGAGATTGCTTGGAATCATCTTCTCTCTTGGTTTCCAACTATGCCCCTTCAGTTCCCAGCCAGCTGCCCCTTGAGGTGGGCCAGGGAAAGTGCCATTATGGCCAAAACCATGGATAAGAAATGACTAAAGACATTTTGATTGTGTATGGGAAACTTGCTTGCTGAGATCCTGATAAAGAAATTCTACTTTTGCACTACTCGTAAGGAAAGGACCAGAAAATTTGTTGAGAAATTATTAGCATGTTCAAGTTTCCAAGAAAAAATAACTCTTCTGTTCTAACTCAAAGCACCTGTCACATTAAAAAAAAAGATAATTAGAAATCATTTTTAGGTTTTTGTATTCCAAGAGGGCAGAGCATAACTTACTCCTCTTGAATCCCCAGTATCTATGACTATCGTATTCCAGTGGGAAAGGAAGAGAAAGAAAAGAAAGAAATCAACAAATAAAGAAATGTAAAACATTCAAAGAGTCCAAAATGCTGTGCAGAGAACCAAAAGATGAGTGGTATAACCACTTCTGAGTGGGCTCCAGTACCCCACCTCCCCTCTGGAAGACAGGAAAAGAGCCAGCCAAGGGGCCAAGAAGGGGAAGAGTGTCTGGGCAGAGGGTGAGCCAGTTCTAAGATCCTGAAGAGAGCAAAGATTTAACAGTATTTGGGAACTAAAAAGAAGGTCAGCAGTGACTAGAGTCTGGTGGGCAATGGGTGGAATGGCAGAGAATGAGGAAGGTCCAGATCACGTGGAGCCACGTGTTACGAACTGAATGTTTGTGCCCCACTCCCCTTGATTCATAGGTTGAAAACCGAATTCCGATTGTGATGGTTTTGGGGGGCAGGGTCTGTGGGAGGCCATTAGGCCATGAGGGCTCTCACTAGTACCTGACTATACTGGTGTTCTGATCTGGGACTCCCAGGCTCCATAAACTGGGGGACATCAACTTCTACTGTCTATAAGCCACCTGTCTATGGTATTTTGTAATGGCGTCCCAAACAGACAAAGGCACCATGCAAACAAATGTTCAAACAGGGTGTGTTTATTCTACGTTTGGTAAGAAATTATCAGAAGGTTTTCAGTTGAGGGACAGGTGAACTTACATTTTTTCATGATCATGCTGGCTACAACATGGAGAATGGGTTCTAGAGGTGAGAGTGACAGCAGGCAGATCACTGAGGAGCTACCACACCCACATCTGGGTGAGAGAGGGGGGCAGCTCAGCCTGGGCAACACTGGAAGTAGAGAAGTGGACACACATGGGGTATGTTTTGTAGACACAGTAGACAAGACTCACTGATGAGGCTGACATGGGCATTCAGGGAGGGGGAGAATCAAGAATGCCTCCCAGATTTTTGGCTTGAGACACAACCAGGTGGTAGTGCCATTATTTGAAATGGCAGACCCTGGCAAAAGAACAGGTTTGGAAGGGTAAGACAGCTAGGAAAGAACTGACCACCAGAACTTCCTACAATGATGGAGTGCTCTATACCTACAATGTCCAATATGGTAGCCAGTAGTCACAGGAGCTATTGTGCAATGAAAAATGCCAGCACACCTGAAGAGCTGCCTTTTGCATTTAACTTTAATTAGTGTAAATAGCCACGTGGCCCTACCATAGTGGATTGCTCACACCTGGAGCCTTGGTGGGTATTAAGGAGGGCACGTATTGCATGGACCACTGGGTGTGGGGCATAAACAATGAATTCTGGAACACTGAAAAGAAATTAAAAAAAATAAATAAAGAGGGGGAGAAAAGGATATGTGAAATCTCAGGTGCCTTTTGGATAGAGATGTCAAGCAACAGCTGTGGGTAAAAGTCTGAAGTTCAAGGACCAAGATCAGGGCTAGACTTTAAAATCAGCAAGTCATCCTCATGGAGATGGTCCCCAAAGTACAGAGGCTAGACATGATTAACCACTGAGAGAGTACAGCTGATTAAGAGAAGGGCATCTGAGCACTGGGAACACCAACAACCAGATAAAGAAGAGCCAGCAAAGGACCAGGCAGAGAGGTAGGAAGCGAAGGAGAAGAGTGTGGTGTCATGGAAACCAAGGAGGTGGGTCTGAGAGGTCAAGCATCATGAGGACAGAGAAATATCCATTGTGTTGGGCAAGATGAAGGCCAGGACAGGAGGCAGAGGGTTGGGAGTCACTGGCATATAAGATAGCTTCTGGACCATGGGACTGGAGATGTCTGAGGACACAGAGAAGAGACAGGTCCCCAAGACTGAGCTCTCTGAGCATCACTTTTCTCCTCTGTAAAAGGGGTAATTATACTTACTTTAAGAATGAAATGAGACAATGCAAGAGAAATCCCTAGACAGACTCCTGGCACACCTCTCTGTTCTATAAACGTCAGTGCCTTCTCCCCGCCCGCTGAGGATCTCGGGAAGGTGCACAGACAAGGCATCTGTGAGGGGGCTCTAGGAACAGAGCTGCCACCAGAGGAAGGTGGCACAGGACCTCTGTTTCTCCAGACAGGAGAGCCCCTGTGCTTCTCTGCTCCCTGCAGACAGGCTGGGGATTTGGGAAAATATCTGTGCCCTTGATTAGGATGGAGCTTTATGAAAATTTCATTCTCCTTACATGATCTCACAGTTTAGTATTTTGACTTCTGCATTAATTAGTTATCTTTCTATAAACTTATATAATGAGGATTTGGAAGGGGAGGGTCAGAAGCCTATCACCCTACTCTGCCATTATTTCCTGAGATGTTCTAGGTTCATCAAACACTAGCTGACACTCCAGAGCCCCACACAGCGACCTTCTGGTAGAACCATGGCACAGGCTTTGTATGAACAGACACTCTTGGATGTTTTAAATATGGTTTGGGGAAAAGTTCTGATAAGAACTGTTTGACTATTACACACTGGCTTTCCAGAATTAGTTCCAATTGGGAAGATTTTACTTGGCAACACATTGTTGTGTTCTAATTTTTCTAATATTAGAACAGCTTTTCATTCCTTGAGCAGATAACAACTAGAAGGGGCAGGAGATGGCTCTGGAATAGGTCTAGGAATATGGCGTGGACACAGACAGTCCATAAATTGTAACTTCCATGTGAAGGAGTTGCCATTGGGCAGCAAGCACATCTTTGTCTATCTTTGGTAAGGGACCATGTTCAAAGCTGATAGAGAGCAAGTGAGCCCTCCCATGCATGCTCAGAGAGTCAGACTCTGGAGGCAACTGGCCAAGGCTCCAACTTTATGACAACCCTAAAAACTGCATTTTGAATTCTTTCTTGTTTGTCCAGTTTTAATGAAGTTCATTGTATGTATTTATATGAGTTCTAGTGTTTCTCAGCCTATGGGGATCTCTCCTGAAAATCTTACAGCAGATGTGTGGGAGAGCATATGTATTTAGGTAATATGAGAAAGATCTAACGATGCCTTTAGAAGAGCAGAAACAAAATAAAAAGTGCCTGTCTACTGTTCAGCCTTGCCATACGCTCAATGCCTTCATTGATTAAGTCTGCAGACTCCCCAAGTTTGCTTTCTATCACTAGCGCCAACAAAGGTCACGGTCACAGCTGCCCACTGCAGGGCTCCTGGCTCCAGGCCACCATTGAATCCTCACATAGCTTCTTAATCTGATTCCTACTCATTGTTGGGCTCTTAGCTTGAATGTCACTACTTCAGAAAAGCCTTTCCTGGCCCCCAGCCCAGATTAGGTTCCCCCCACACACTATATTCTCTTAACTCCTGTATTTCTACACTCAGCCAATAGAGTTAATCACTGATATATTCATCCGTGTCACTTTGTCCTCCTACCCTGCCCCCACCTATCCCAGAAGGTGAACACCATGCGGGCAGAGGCAAATGCCAGCCTCTTTGTTGCTTTTACCCAGGGCCTAGCGGGGCCCAGATGAAACACTAACTACATATTTGCTGAATAAAGAAAGAGGTTGCATAAGAAATGCAGTGACTGGGGTCTGGGTCTCGCTAGGCATGGCATCCTTCGGCATTCAGGCACATCTTCAAAGCATGTGCCCCAGAGTGCCAGACAGAAGGGCCCTGAAGCCTACTCCATTTAGCAGACCAGCAGCTAAGCCAATTTTCTCTCGCTCTCTACTGCAGACTTATTAAGCTCTCTACCTTATTCATACATTGATTCCTGCTCTCCCAGCCTCCTAAATCTGCTGCTAGTTTAAAGGCTATACCTCTGTCTCACCAGTCTTGTCTTCCCGTGGCCTCTTCTGCTCTGGGTCTTGACTTTTTTGCTTGGAGTAGGCACCCACACTCTGAAGAATGTCCTGACTTTGCCCAGGGACCCTGAGCAGACTAGACCTTATGGCTTCTCCTCAATAGAAGGTCATACCTACAAGCGTCTACATAAGAGAACCCCTTCCTCCTATATTTATAACAATTCATCTAAAAAATTATGCCAACAACAGATACATAAAAAGATGCTCAACATTACTCATCATCAGGAAAATGCAAATCAAAACCACAATGAGATATCACTTTACACCTGTCAGAATGGCTTAAATTAAAAAACACAAGAAACAACAAATGTCAGTGAGGATGTGGAGAAAAAGGAACCCCTGTGCACTGTTGATGGGAATGCAAACTGGCGCAGCCACTGTGGAAACCAGTATGGCGGGTTCCTCAAAAAATTAAAAATTAAACTACCCTAAGATCCAGTAATGGCAATATTGGGTATTTACTCAAAGAATACAAAAACATGAATCCAAAGGGATACATGCACCCTTCTGTTTATTACAACATTATTTATAACAGCCAAGTTACGGAAGCAGCCCAAGTGTCCATCAAAAGGTGAGCAGGTAAAGATGTGGTGTACCCATATACAATGGAATATTCTTTGGATACAAAGAAGAATGAAATCTTGCCATTTGCAACAACATGGGTGGAGCTAGAATATAATGCTAAGAGAAATATGTCCATCAGGGAAAGACAAATACCATATGATCTCACTTGTATGTGGATTTAAGAAACAAAAAAGCAAAGGGGAAAAAGGGAGATAAACAAACAAAACAACAACAAAAAAAGAACCAGACTTTTAAGTATAGAGAACTGATGGTTACCTGAGAGGAGGTGGGCAGGGGCATGGATGACACAGGTGATGGGGTGAAGGAGTGCACCTGTCATGATGAGCACCAGTGATGTAAAGAAGGGTTGAATCACTATATTGCACACCTGAAGCTAATCTGACTGTATGTCAACAAGCTGGAATTAAAATTTTTAAAAATGCAGAAACAGGGGCACCTGGGTGGCTCAGTGGGTTAAAGCCTCTGCCTTCGGCTCAGTCATGATCCCAGGGCCCTGGGATCGAGCACCATATCGGGCTCTCTGCTCCACGGGGAGCCTGCTTTCTCCCCTCTCTCTGCCTGCCTCTCTGCCTACTTGTGATCTCTATCAAATAAATAAATAAAATATTTTTTAAAAATGCAGAAACAAAAATAAAAGCAAATAAATAAGAAAATGATGTCCAAAACCCATTCCAGAGGATCTGCCAAAGGGTGAGTTAGTGAGCGCTAGAGAGGAGCATGTGGGGACAGAGGGGGAGGGACTGGCTGGCAATGATTTGGCCCAGTCTGTGCCATACGGATGGGACAGAGCTGATCACAAGAGACCCAAACAGGCTGCAGAACAAAAACTCTATGGTAAGCCACAGAGTTGTTGTCATTTGCATATTTGATGGCTAAGTACTGTAAAGCATTCCCTGGTAAATGTACACATACACATTGTATGTGTACTGAAATGTTTTCTTCAATTAATGTGCTCTTTTAGGAGGAAGGTAATAAAACGAATCAGGTGCCAGACATTCCAGGTCGAACAGCCGCTCTCTTGCTCTTTCACTCAGCTCAAACCACTGCAAGGCTGAGGCTATAACAAAACCTCCCCCCCATGTGGCCAGCAGCTTCTAGAACATGTTTCCTATGTGTCCTAGCCCCCCTACTGGGCAAAATCATGCTTGCTGGTGGATTTCTTCTTTTTTCCCTTCTGGCAGCCACACATTCACCTTCCACACTTAGCACAGAGGGAAATAAGATGCCACATGACCTTGAATGTGATCGTTGCATCATGTTCAAAGACAACATGTCACAACCTATAGAACCATATCATGTTTGTGTCTAGTATGAGCCTTCACATAAAAAATCACAGCAAAAGTTTCTTCCCAGTTGATAAGGTCCACTAAGAAGGCATGCCACTCACCCCAAATTACCATCCTGAAATTTGACTGATAATTTAGAATTACTGTCTCCTCGAAGCCATGCCTGAAACTTAGGGGTGGCCTTTGGGCAAAGACTGTTGGTCAAGGTATGGATCACTGGTAAGACCTCTTGTTCGTACTTCTACAAGGAAATTGTCTCTCTGTAAACACAAATCACTAAAATAAGAGTGTAAAGCCTCTTTAGTGACAATCAAACTCAACAGAGAAAGAGAAGTCATGGAAAGACTCTGAACCTCTACAGCTCACACTTGGCTTGTAATCAGTTACTGCTAAGGAACATCCCAGGCCTTGTTTGGCCATGCCCATCGCCAGCAGGATTTCTGGGACGTGGCACTGTGGAGAGGCCCTCCTGATGGGCTGTGAAATAGCTGCTGACCTTACTGACAGGGAGCCGCTCTGGTCTGCCACTGATCCCCAGACCAGAAGCTTGGAGTGGTTCTCAGGTGGTTTCTCAGATTCCAAATAGGAAGCTCTTGCCAAAAGTGCTGCTCTTTCCCTCCTCAAGTTTTAAAATTGTCCTAAAGGAGACTCTGAGCACTGCCCACCTGGTCCCTCTTCCAAGCATGTCTCCAGCACTTGAGGCCCAGGGCCCACATGAGCTTCATGCATCATTTTCCTGCTTTCTTCCTGATGTTCTAAGCACAGAATGGTTCTGCACTACCTCAGGGCCACAGGAGGACTTCTGCACACAAGATTTTTCTGAAAGGCACATGACATATGCTTGCTTTTGAACCATTTTTAAATATATACATATTTATATATATATATTTGTATATTTGTAATGTAAGTTAAATACATCATAATTATAATATATATGGATATATATTTTTAATAATTTTAAATACATATTTAGATCTATTTTGTATGTTTATAATATAAATGAAATATATTATAAATTAAAAATTATAAAATTTATATATATAAAATATATATAAATATATAATATATATATAATATATAAAAATATATATATGCACACACATATATATATTTTAACAAATAACAACTAGAAAAGTTTAAATATCATGAGCTGTGAGGGGTGAAGAGTGGAGTATTCCCAGACAAACTAGACTCAGGATAATTCCTTAGCTTCTCTTTGGTATATCTCTGACTGGGGTTAGATGGTTAATTTTGTGTTTCAACTTGACAGGAACACAGGAAGCCCGATGCTGTGTGTGTCTGTGAGGATGGGGACCCCCCCACCCCCGCCAACCCTTGGAAAGATTAACATATGAATAGGTAGACTGAGTAAAGCCCTTTGTTCTCCCCAATGTGGGCGGGCCCCATCCAATCAGTTGAAGGTCCAGATAGAACAAAAAGGCTGATACAGTGGGAACTCCTTCTGCCTGAGTGCCTTGAAGCGGAGCCATCTGTTTTCTCTTGCCTTTGTACTTGAGCCAAGACATCAGTTCCTTCTGGGTCTTGAGCCTATCAGTCTTTGGATGAGAACTACACCATCAGCAGTCCTGGGTCTCCAGCTTGCTGACTCACCCTGCAGATCTTGGTACTTCTCAGCCTCTCTGAAACTGTAAGCCAATGCCTTATAATAAATCTCTTTGTATATATGTTTTATATCTATAAACATAGATATAAAACATCATGTGTACACACACCCTATTGGCTCTGTTTCTCTGGAGAACATTGACTAATACATGACTAATACAGGCACTCTCAGCTTCCAGGTTTCAGAAGCTTCTAGAACTCCTTGGCTCAACTCCACCCCTGAGTAATGGCATCATCCATGGTATCCAGAAAAATAAATGTCTGGCCTCCAAAGCACAGGCACCTGCGAGGCCATCTGCTGAAAGCCCTTGTTCTGCTGATGAGAACAGGGACACCTGGCTGCAGTGTGACTTACCTATGGTCACACAGTTCTCAAAGGCGGGGTCTCCTGGCATTGCCTCCTGTTGCCTCCTTTGAAAAGACACTTTTCTAGTAACCCTAGTCACTATTCCAGAAGAGAAACCAAAGAGCAGAAAAAGCAATGTAGCAAAAGAAGAGGAGATGAAGAAGAGGGGAACAGAAGAGGCAACAAGGACCAGGAAAAGAGGAAGTGTTTTCAGGAGCTGACTATCTGTTCAGAGACCATCCCCTCCGAGTGCCACTCCCCCTACCCCCAAAACATTTTCCAGAATGGGTTGGGAGCATATAACATGGGAAATTCATATTTGTAAATACTTCTTCTACTGCTCCAAATCCCCCCATGATGTCTGGCAAGCTCTTCTAAGGTCCTGGAGCCCCAAGCAGACAGATCTAAGACTTTGTAACTTCTGTTTTTAACTTTTACAGTTAATTGTGAGCTTTGATCCAATTACTAAATGTAACTGTGAGGACAAAGACCCTTCAAGGCCAACTGTAGCCCAACATGTTGTCCAAGGACCAAAGGAGCCCCAGGACATATTTTCAACGAAGTTGCTGTCCTTGATTCAAAGTTTTCTAGAAGAAAGTTCCACCACCCTCTCATCCATTTGGACAAACAAAAACACAAATAAAAACCCATATACAGCAATACTTAAAAAACTCACAAAAACCACCTTAGGCAAAGATACCCTTCCTTCAGTGTGACTAGAATTATTTACATTTCTTACTCTCTTCAGCACATTCTGTTTCTAGTGTTTTAACCTGGCCCGTGTGCTTACATAGACGTTTATTTGAAAAGAGTCATGAGCTCTGATCATTCTGGTTGTTATAAAACAGAGCAGGCTCTGTTTAATAAGTGAGGCCAGAATGGACATCCTCACAGCCCTGCAAGCGACAGGGTTCTCAGCACCAATGGCCACCAAACCCACTCACTGCACCCACAAAATGTTATTCTTTGTGGGCACAGAATTGAGGGCCCTAAGCATAGAGCTTATGTTTCTGGCATTCACCTCTCTTTGCTGCCAGAGTCTTTTAAAACGTGCCTTTTCCCCTCCCGTATACTGGGATGGCCATCATTAAAGAACAAAGCAAATCAAGAAAGCAGAAATGACAGGTGGTGGCGAGAATGTGGTTACACTGGAATCCTCCCACATTGCTGGTGGGAATGAAAGATGGTGCAGCCCCTCTGGGGAAAACAGGATAGTGGTTCCTCAAAATGTAGACAGAGAGTTACAGTAGGGCCCCACAACAATTTCAGTGCTAGGTGAGTTAAACCTATCTATGCCTATAAAAATTTGTACCCAGAGGTCACTGAAAAATTGCTTATAATAGCCAGAAAGAGGAAATAACCCAGGAGCCATCAATTGATGAATGGATTAACGATATGTGATATATCCATACTCATACAGGAATATTATCCAGCCATAAAAAGGAATTCAGTGCTGGCATATAGTATACAACACGGCAAACATGTTGAAAATATCATGCTGAGGGAAAGAAATGAGACATAAGGGTACACATTGTGATTATGGAAATGTCCAGAATAGGCAAATCTATAGAGATGGAAAAATGATTAGTGGTTACCAAAGTCTGGAGTGGAGGTGGGGTGGATGGAAGGAGAGGTAACCACTAACGGGTACAGAGTTTATTTTGGGGATGATGAAAAGTTTCTGGAATTCTATAGCGGTGATGTTTCCATAATCCAGTGAATATACTAAAAACCACTGGATTTTATACCTTAAAAGGGCGAATTTATGGTAGTGAATTATATTTTATCTTAAAAATCATCCCTTTTGCTTTTCTAGACCCCTTATTTATCAACAAGATGAAATATGTGCAAAGGTTTTTACACAAACCTTAGAAAATACCTTACTTTTTTTTTGCCTGGGCCACTTAACACATGGGATTTTCTCCCTTTGTCTTTTATCATTTCCTTTCCATCTTAGTCCTACCTAGTACTTCTCCTCTTTCCGATGCCATATCAAGGTGGTCTCTCATTGGAGTTACTGTTTCCTTTTCTAGAAAGCCCTCCCTTACCGCCTGCTGTCTCGAACACACGAATACTTGAAGAGTTCACCGTCTCTGACACAAGTTCTCTTGAGGAATGGAGTAGAACTATAATGAACAGAGCCGTCTGTCAGATGTGGTATTCTTAGATGACCTCTGGGAATAACTCACTTAAAGGGAGTGAGCGTCATTCTCTCTGGAAAGAACCTGCCTTATATCTCCCAAGCTCTTACATGCTGTGACCTTAGATCACAGGGAAATGGCTCCCACTCATAAAAAATGTGAATCCTGTCTTTTTCCTATCAATAGATCATTTCAGTTAAGAACTTAATTGCATTAAAACTTCGCTGAAGTGATTTGCTTCAAAATGTACCAGGAATAATTTTTTGAAAAGGGAGTGAGCTGTTAAGAGTGATAAAGAGATTCTAAAACTGGATTGGGGGGTATGGTTACATAACTTGGTGAAATTTACTGAAAAATCATCGAGTTGTACACTTCAGATGAGTGAATTTTATGGTATATAAATTAAAATTCAGTAAGTTGTCAAAAAAACAATAAACAGACCATAGGGCTGGAAGGCGGAGAAATGGGTGGAGGTGGACAAAGGAAGATGGGCTCTAGGTGGACAATCATGGAAGCCGAGTGATGGGTAAATGTTGTGCAGACTGTTGGTCAGTGCCTAGTGCTCCCCTTGAGGCCACCCTAGAGGAGGGACGGATGGCCAAGGAAGGCTCTTGGCTGAGTCCCTCCAAAGCATTTGCCTTAGTAGAAGAGTGCTGCTTGTCTAAGGCAGTGTCTCCCTTGCTGGGCAGAGCCCACGTACAAACACCAGATACTTGTTTCAAAGAAGGAGAGAACCTTTAAGGGCCATGCCCAGCCAGAGATCCCAGAGCTGGCTGAGGGTCTTATTGAGACTTGCAGCTCAGCATCTCCCCCTGGCCTAGCCTGCTTCCTTTCCTCCCTCCTGATACTGATCACAACAGTTCTCCCTAGAAAACCACCTGCACCCAAACTCCTGCTTCAGAGTCTGTCTCCAGGGAACCCAATCTGAGACTGAGGTTCATTCTATATTCTTTCTATGTTTGCAAGCGTTTACAATTTTTCATGATAAGGAATAAAAAAACAACACCCAGGGGCGTCTGAGCCAGCCACCACACTGGCTCAGTGGGTTAAAGCCTCTGCCTTCGGCTCAGGTCATGATCTCAGGGTCCTGGGATCGAGCCCCACATCGAGCTCTCTGCTCGGCGGGGAGCCTGCTTCCTCCTCTCTCTCTGCCTGCCTCTCTGCCTCCTTGTGATCTCTGTCAAAAAAATAAATAAAATCTTTAAAAAAAAACAACACCCAAATTTCCAAACTAAAAGACTACAAACTCCAGGAACAATGTATCTGATGCTTCAAAGACTGTGTAGCCAATACTAAATTTGTCATTGGATAAATTCTACATCAGAACCCTGGCTCATCTTTATCAGCACTTTTCTGGCTCTTTCTTAAGGACTGGATGCATTTATCCATCTGTGTAGAAGGAGCCGGTGAACTCAGGTCTCTTCTTGCCCTGTCTGCAATCTTTTAAGAGTACGCAGTCTCTGCCAAGCATGAAGAAAGGAAAACAAGGAATCTGAGAGTAATGAGACTTTCAGAAAGGCAATGAGATGCCAAGTAAGTCTGTATCCACACTTGAATTTAGAGTCCATTTGTTTCCTACATTTAATATAATTGCACTCTCTGCTAGAAAGCCCACAGGCAGGAGGATAATAAGATTTTGGTGATTAAATTATTTAGTCACTGATACTATAACATTTTAGAAAGCATTCCACATATTCTGTCTGTTACATCAAAAGGATGATCTGGAAAATCCCCTTTCCTTAGGGAGCCCAGGAACCAATTATCTGAAATTGCCTTGCTTAGAGAAAAATCCCAAATCTTATTAGAAATCTCTGGTTATCTTACTACCATTAACTCCCATTGGCCAATTTTATGAATTTTGGTACTATACTAAATGTCTTCAACCAAAGAGATATAAATTATTGATTTTGTTATGCTAGATCCAACTCAGTACCCAGCACTATGGAACGTGTTGTCCTATGTGAAAACATTTCTCTCCAGAGGAGGCACTACCTTCCAAATTCTTATAAATTGCTGCAGAACTACCTTGGTTTACCTATTTGTCTCATTTAGTCTCTTAGCTTCTCCAGCTGTAAGCCCACCTGTGTTCATTCATCTATCCTGCCCACCTTTCTGATTCAAACTCCTGCTTCTAATCTTGTTTCTCTCCCTTGATGTGGTACTTTCATGAATGACTCACTTATAACACCAAGTCCTCTCCGACTCATAAATGTCCCCATAGGCCATTCTCCATGCACACCTTTCCTTTTTTTTAATCTTTTTTTTTTTTTAAGATTTATTTATTTGACAGACAGAGGTCACAAGTAGGCAGAGAGAGAGGAAGAAGCAGGCTCCCTGCTGAGCTAAGAGCCCGATGCAGGGCTTGATCCTAGAACCCTGGGATCATGACCTGAGCCGAAGGCAGAGGCTTTAACCCACTGAGTCACCCAGGTGCCCCAAAAAGTTTATCTTTTTTTTAAAATTTTTTTATTTTTTTATAAACATATAATGTAACCCCACCACCCTCTCCTGACACCCCTCCTCCCCGCCCCCTCAGTTTGTTTTATGACATTAAGAGTCTCTTTTGGTTTCTCCCAATCCCATTTTGTTTCATGCACACCTTTCTAAAAGCACAAACCCGTTTGGGGAATGTTGCCCAAATGGAGAACAAGGGAGGGACCAGAGGATTTCTTAGGCACAGGCAGAGAAGCACACAGTTAGAAATCAGGAAAATTAAACCACAAATGATGAGATAAAATAGCAAACATCACTATTCCTTTACCATGCTATTTTTAAAATTGTTGGTATTTATCTTATTTTATTTTATATGTACCTTTTGATCCCCTTCACTCATTTTCCACCTCCCACCCTCTGCCTCTGGCAACCACCAATCTATTCCCTGCATCTATGAGATTTGTTTTTTAAAATTAATTAATTGGGGTGCCTGGGTAGCTCAGTCAGTTAAGCATCTACATTCATCTCAGGTCATGGTCCCTGGGTCCTGGACTGAGACCCACATTGCGCTCCCTTGCTCAGCAGGAAGCCTGCTTCTCCTTCTGCTTATGCTCTCTCTCAAATAAATAAATAAAATATTTTCTTAAAAATAAAATGAATTAATTATTTTTATACTCTACATAGAAGAGAGATCATATGGAATTTGTCTCTCTCTGACCATGCTATTACATAATATTTTTACAAGTTAGGAAACATTTGAAAGAAATAGTACCACATTTCAACTCATAACTTCTGTCAATCTTTTACTTTTTGAAAATATCTGTGAGAGCAAAATGGCAAAATAGCCATCTTCTGTTATCTTTTTCCAAAGGACACATATTTTGATAATTGCCCACCATGAGAATGTCTTTGTGAAAATCTAATAGTCCAGAGAAGATGATTCAGCATACCTCTGGAGCCTAAAATGAATCTGAGATTGGACCCATTGAAGAGGGTAAAAGGAACAGTTTAGCTTTACTTGTGTCATTCTTCTTCCAAGGTGGCACAGCTCAGGGCCAAGGGAGAACTTCTTGACCCACGATTTTTCCCATTTGGGGAAATAAGAACATAGGAGTAAACATCTGACTTCCCTAGATGTGCGGGACACCAAAGAGACCCACATCTTTCTCACCCTCCCAGAAAACTGTGGTAAAATGCAAGGCTGGAAGACAGGAAGATGCTGATAGACCAGTATTCCGGTCTCTTCGATGCCCTCCAAAGCACACAGATCCTACTAAATGCTTTGGTGACTCTTATCAGGAAGCCCACCGTGAGCCTTTGGATGCCCTACCTGCAGATCCTCCCAAGTGCCCCACAGGCACCCCTAATGCTCTGTGTACCTGAACTTCTTACCCTGTGGCCATCTCCCTATACACATCTCGAATGGTGGCAGGAGTGAGCCTTTGCAGATTGCTAGTAAGCACATGCAAAAAAAAACTGAGCAAGCTCTGTGACACTGAGATGGAAGACACAAACTCGAGAATTTTCAGCACTGCCTGAGAAAAAAGAAGAAAACAGGAGGTTGTCAGTACCTGGTATGACTTTGCAGAATTGAGAGAAGGCATAAAATCTTAAGACTTTCTTCCCAAGAAGAAACAGAAAGGGTGTAGCAAGAGTATCCATAGAAAGGTCTGAGGAAGCCTCAGAATCCCTAGCAGAGCTAATGGAAGGTACTTCTCTCCTGAAGTCAGTCAGTGAAGAGTGGATAATGTGACTTCAAACATGATGACAGCAAAAGCAAGACTTTAAGGAAAATGAAAAATCAAGGATGACACCACCGCAAGAATACAATTAATTTTCCAGTAACTGACCCCAAAGAAATGAAGATCTGTGATGTGCCTGATGAAGAATTCAAAATAGTTGTTTTAAGGAAGCTCAGTGAGCTATAAGAAAATATAGAAGGATGATTCAACAGAATTAGAAAAACAATATGCAACTAAAATGAGAAGTTTAACAAAGAGACAGAAATCATAAAAAAGAAACAAATAAATTCTGGAGTCAAGGAATATGATGAATGAAGTTTAAAAATGCAATAGAAAGTATCAACATCAGATTGGATCAAGCCGAGGAAAGAATCTGTGAAGTAGATGGCAGGTCACTTAAAATGATCCAGTCAGAGGTGAGCAAAGGAAAAAAAGAACAGAAAACGTGAAGAAAGCCTCTGTAAACTTTTGAACAGCATTAAGAGAAATAACATATATGTATCATCACAGTGCCACAAAAAGAAGAGAAGAAGAAAGGGGCAGAAAGTTTATTTGAAGAAACAATGGTGGAGACCTTCCCAAATCTAGAGAGGCATTTGGACATCCAAGTTCATGAAGCATATGAGCCTTCCCAAAATTTCAACCCAAAATGATAGTCTCTAAGACCCATTATAATAAAACTATCTAAAATCAAACAAAACTATCTAAAATCAAAGACAAAATGAGAATTTTAAAAGCAGCAAGAAGGAAAAAAAAAATCCTCTCACAGAAGCAAACTCCCATATGGCTGTCAGAGAGTTTCTCAGCAAAGATCTTACAGGCAGGAGAGAGTGGAATGACAGGTTCAAAGTGGAGAAAGAAAAAAAAAACAAAACAGCCAAACAAGAACACCTTACCTGGCCAAGTTGTCTTTCAGTAAGGAAAGTGAGATGAAAACTTTCACACCAGGTGATGGGTATTAAGGGGAGCACGTGTTGTGATGAGCGCTGGGTGTTATATGCAACAGATGAATTGTTGAGCACTACATCAGAAACTAATGATGTACTATATGCTGGCTAACTGAACATAATAATAATAAAAATAAAAATTTTCTCAAACAAAAAAGCCTGAGGAAGTTAATCACCATTTAGAGTTACCCTGCAAGAAATGCTTAAAGGTAATTTTCAAGCTGAAAATGAAAGGATTCTAATTTTAACATGAAAACCAATGAAAATATAAAACACACTGGTAAAGACAAATATATAGTCAAATTCAGAGTACTCTAATACTATAATGTGCTGGGGTGTTAATCAACTCTAGTATAAAGGTTAAAGGACAAAAGTACTTAAAATATGGTTATGATAATATGTCAGTGGATATACAACATTAAAAAAAAAGAGGCAAATTGTGACATAAAAAACACAATCTATACAGGGAGAGGACAAAAAGGTAGAGATTTTGTGTGTGACTGAAATTAAGTAATTATTAGCTTAAAATAGACCGTTATATTTATAAGATGTTTTCTGTAAGCTTCATGGTAACCACGAAGTAAAAAACCTACAGTGGATACACAAAATATAAAAAGAAGGGAATCAAAGCATATCACTATGGAAAATCAATTCACAAAGGATGGCTGCAAGAGAGGAAGCAAGGAATACAGGAAATACAAGCCATAAAACAATACAATTGCATTAGTAAGTACTTACTTATCAATAATTACTTTAAATGTAAGTTAATTAAATTCTCCAATCAAAAGGCATGAAGTAACTAAGTGTATAAAAAAACAAGACCTAACTATATGCTGCCTACAAAGGCTCATTTTAACTAAAAGGATATATATAGGCTCAAAGTAAAGGAATGGAAAAAGATATTCATACAAATGGAAAACAAAAGAGAGCAAGGGTAACCACACTTACCAGACAAAATAGACTTTAAGTCAAAAACTGTAAAAAGAGACCCAAAAGTTTATAATATAATAATGAGTGGGTCAAATCATCATGAAAATAAAACAATTATAAGCATATAGCCACCTAATATTGGAGCATTAACTTACTTGAAGGGAGACAATACTACAATAATACAATAAGAGTAGACAATAATACAATAATAGTAGAAGACTTTAATAACCCACTTTCGACAATGGATTGATCGTCTAGATAAAAAATCCATAAAGAAACACTAGACTTAAACTTTAGACCAAACGAACTTAACAGACATATATAGACATTCTGTCCAACAGTAGCAGAACACACATTCTTCTCAAGTGCACATGAAATATTCTTCAGGATAGAATATATATTAGATCACAAAGCAAGCATTAGATTTAAGAAGACTGAAATCATACCAAGTATCTTTTCCAACTACAATGGTGTGAAATTAGAATAACAGAAGGAAAACTGGGATATCCACAAATTACTAGATATTTAACAAAACACTCCTGAACAACCAGTGGGTCAAGTAGTTATTATTATTATTATTATTATATTTAGATTTTATTTATTTATTTGACAGAGAGAGAAACAGTGAGAAAGGGAACACAAGCAGGGGAAAGGAGAAGGAGAAGCAGGCTTCCTGCTGAGCTGGGAGCCCGATGCAGAGCTCAATCCCAGGACCCTGGGATTAGGACCCTGAGCCAAAGGCAGACGTTTAACCACTGAGCTACCCAGGCACCCCTCAATGGGTCAAAGTAAAGGCCAAAATAGAAATTTAAAAAAATTTTGAAACAAATGGAAATGGAAATACAATATACCAAAAGTTATGGAACACAGTAAGAACAGTTCTAAAGGGAAGTTTTAGAAATATAGAAATATTTAAAAATTAAATATTAAAAATTTAGAAATATTAAGAAAAAAAGAAACAATATGGGAAACAACAAGTGTTGGTGAGGAGTGGAGAAAGGGGAACCCTATTACACTGTTGCTGAGAATGTAATCTGGTGCAGCCACTCTGGAAAACAGTATGGAATTTCCTCAAAAAGTTAAAAATAGGACTACCCTATAATCCATTAATTGCACTACTAGGTATTTACCCAAAGGATACAAAATACTAATTCAAAGGGAGACATGTACCCTGATGTTTATATACAGCTTTAGCAACAATAGCCAAATTATGGAAAGAGCCCAGATGTTCATTAACTGATGAATAAATAAAAAAGAGGTGAGATATATAGATATAGATATAGATATAGATATAGATATAGATATAGAGATAGATAAATCTATAGATATAGATAGATAGATAGATAGATAGATAGATAGATAGATAGATGGTAGAATATTACTCAGCCATGTAAAAGAATGAAATCTTGCCATTGGCAATGATGTGGATAGAGCTAGAGAGTATAATGCTAAGCGAAGTAAGTTAGTCAGAGAAAGACAAATGCCACATGATTTCACTCACATGTGGAATTTAAGAAACAAAACATGAAGATGGAGAGGAATAAGATTTAACTATAGAGAACAAACTAAGGATTGCTGGAGTGGAGGTAGGTGGGACATGAGCTAGATGGTGATGGGTATTAAGGAGGGCACTTACAATAAGCATTAGATGTTGTATGTAACTGACGAATCACAAAATTCTACTACTGAAACTAATGTTGCACAATATGTTAACTAACTGGAATTTAAATAAAAACTTTAAAAATTAAAATAAAATAAAGAAAAGAAAGAATGGGAAAAGTGTATGCTTCAGGAAAAAGGAAAAAACTTCCAAATTAACAGAAGGGAGGAAAAAGATGACAGCAGAAATAACTGAAATAGAGATCAGGAAAACAATAAAAAAGATTAATGAAAACATGAGCTGCTTTTTGAAAAGATAAGCAAAATTGATAAACCTTTAACTACACTAACTATAAAAAAGGAAAAAAACAAGTAAAATCAGAAATAAAAAGAGGATTCATTATCACTAAGAAAAAGATCATAAGAGACTACTATTAACAGTTACACACAAACTAAGTGGATGACTTAAAAGAAATGGATAAATTCCTTAAACATACAGGCTACCGAGACTGATTTAAGAAGAAATAGCAAATCTGAACAGACAAATAACAAGTAAGGACATTAAATTAGTATTGAAAACATCCCAGCCAAGAGAAGCCCATAGTAGATGGCTTCCCTGGTGAATTCTATCAAATGTTTAAAGAAGAATTAATGTCAATCCTTCTCAAAGACTTCCAAAAAAATTGACAAGGAGAGGACACTACCAAACTCAGGTTATGTGGCCAGATTTACCCTGATACCAGAGCCAGGAAAGAACACAAGAAAACTACAGGCCAACCTGATATACATAGAAGTAAAAATCCTCAACAAAATACTAGCAAACTGAATTCAACAGCACCTTAAAAATTGCATACACCATGATCAAGGAGAATTTATCCATGGTTCAACATACACTAATCAATGTAACACACCACACTGACACAATGGTAGATAAAAATCACATGATCTTCTCAATAGAGGGAGTAAAATCACTTGACAATTTTAGCATCTTTTCATGACAAAAACTTTCAACAAATTGAGCCTAGAAGGAACATACCTGATCATAATAAAAGCCATATTTGACAAGCCTACAGAAATCATATACTTTATAAGGGAATGGGTAGAAGTTTTCCTTTAAGATGAGGATCAAGAGGAAGGTGCCCACTCTGACCACTTGCATTCAGCCTAGTACTGGGAGTCCCAGCAAGAGCAGCTAGGCAAGAAAAAGAAATAAGAGATATTCAAATAGGTAAGGAAGAAGGAAAATTGTCTCTGCTTACAGATAATATGACCTTATATAAACAAAACCCGAAAAACTACTACAACTAATTTAAAAAATGCAGTTGAGTCTCAGGATAAAGAAATCAATATCAAAAAAGTCCATTGTAGGGGCCTGGTGGCTCAGTGGGTTAAAGCCTCTGCTTTTGGCTCAGGTCATGATCCCAGGGTCCTGGGATCAAGCCCCACATTGGGCTCTCTGCTCCATGGAGAGCCTGCTTCCTTCTCTCTATCCCTGCCTGCCTCTCTTGCCTACTTGTAATCTCTGTCAAATAAATAAACAAAATCTTTTTTAAAAAGTTCATTGTATTTCTATACACTAACAAGGAGCTATCTAAAAGGAGATTAAGCAAAATCCTCATTTAAAATAATATTCAAAAAATGAAATAAAATACGAGGAGGCATAAGGCATTGATAAAAGAAATTGAAGATGACATGAACAAATGGGAAGATATCCCATGTTCATGAATCAAAAAAATAATGTTGTTAAAATATCTATACTACTTAAAATAACTCAATAGATTCAATACAATTCCTATCAAAATTCCAACTGAGTTTTTCTTACAAATAGAAAAAACAATCTTAAAACTCTTATGAAACCACAACAGACCCCATATAACCAAAGCAATCCTTGGAAGGTGAAACAATTCTGGAGACATTACACTTCCTAACTTTGTAGCAAGGCTACAGTAATCCAAATGGTATGGTACTGGCATAAAAACAGACAAATTGACCAATGAAACAGCCTTAAGCCCAGAAATAAACCCATGAATATATGGTCAACTAATATTTGACAAGAAAGCCAAGAATGCTCAATGGGAAAATGACAGTCTTTTGAATAAATGGTGCTGGGGAAACTGGATATTCAAAGTAAAAGAATGAAATTGGACTTTTATCTTATCTCTGAGAAACTTCTAACTCACTGATGATACTTCACTGAATATGGATTAAAGACTTAAATGAAAGCCCTGAAACTACAAAATTCTAGAGGAAAATGCAAGAGAAAAACTTTGAGACACTGGCTTTAGCACTGAATTTGTGGATACGACATCAAAAGCACAAATGACAAAAGCAAAAATAAACAAGTGGGCCACCAAACTTAAAAGCTTCTGGACAGCAATGGAAAAAAAAAAATGAAAAGGCAACCTACAAAATGGGGAAAGACATCTGCAAACCATATATCTGGTAAGGGGTCAATATCCAAATTATATAAGGAACTCCTACAACTTAATAGCAAAAACCCCATAAGTAGGGGCGCCTGGGTGGCTCAGTTGGTTAAGTGACTGCCTCCGGCTCAGGTCATGATCTCAGGGTCCTGGGATCAAGCCCCGCATCAGGCTCCCAGCTCACTGGGGAGCCTACTTCTCCCTCTCCCTCTATTGCTCTGCCTGCTTGTGTCTCTCACTCTCTCTATCAAATAAATAAATAAAAATCTTTAAAAAAACCCATAAGTAATCCGATTAACAGATGGCCAGAGGACCTGAATAAACATTTTTCCAAAGTAAACATACAGATGGCCAACAGGTACATTAAAAAATGTTCAACATCAGTGAATCTTGGAACACTGAAAAAATAAGATAAAATTTTAAAAAATGTTCAATATCACTAATCATCATGGAAGTCAAAACCACATTGAGATATCACCTGTCATCAGGATGATAAGAGATAACAAGCACTGATGAGGATGTGAGGGAAGGGGACCCTGGAAATTAAATTGGTATAGCCACTATGGAAAACAGTGGTTCCTCCAAAAACTAAAAATAGAAATCCCCTATTACCCAGGATTCCCTGAATACTTCTGGATATATATCTGAAGGAAATGAAATCACTTTTCTCCAAGTGATATCAGCACCCCCACATTCAGTGCAGCCTTATTCACAATAGCCAAGGCATGAAAACAACCCAAGGGTCTATGGGGAGATGGGGAGATGAAGAAAATGTGATACATATATATATATATGTCACTTATACATACATATATATATATATAATGGGGTATTATTCAACCACAGAGAAAAAATATATGTATATGTGACATATACATATATAATGTATATGTAAGTATATGTATAAGTGACATACACATATATATGTGTATGTCACTTATACATACATATATATATATATATATATATAATGGGGTATTATTCAACCACAGAGAAAAAAGAAATCCTGCCATTCATGACATTATGGATGGTCCTTGAAGGTAAGTGAAACAAGTCAAGAAAGACAGAGAAAGACAAGTACTCTATGTTCTCACATACGTCACCTAAAAAAGTCAAACTCACAGAAACAAGAGGGTAGAATGGTGGTTTTCAGATGCTGAGGTGTGAGGGAAACACACAAATTGTGGTGAAAGGGTACAAATTTCCAATGGTAAGATGAATAAGTTCTGGGGATTAAATGTATAGTGTGGTGATTACAGTTAATACTATTATATTATATACTTGGAAGTTTCTAAGAGACTAGATCTTAAATGTTCTCACCACACTCAAGAAGAAATGATAATTACATGAGGTGAAGAATGTGTTGACTAATGTTATTAAAATCACTTCACAATTCATTCATGCGTCAAGTCACACCATATACCTTAAATTTATATAATATCATGTGTCCATTATATCTCAATAAAGCTGGGAGAAAGCATTTGTGCAAACATAAACTTCATTTGCTTCTCATAAGGCAAGCTATTACCAGTGTTGTTCTAAGGGTTAAGGAGCAGAATTACAGAAATAATAAATTAGTAGCTGAGCTGAAATGAACCCAAAGTCAGAAAATGCCATGCAGTTGGAGGACTTCCAAATTTCTGATTGCAAATAATACATTCCCATTGGAGACAATATGGAATGCACATAAATCATACAGAGCTTTGAAATAACACCCAAAACTATCCCCAGGGGCAGCCACCATTAACACTTTGCTTTTAACCTCTCAATCTGTTGTCTAAGTTATATTGAGACTAAATTACATATATACATATATATACATATACGTTTTTTGTGTGGAGCTTTTCGAGTCATATTATATAACAAGTATTTCTTTTTTTTTATTATTTTTATTTTTATTTTTTTATTTGACAAAGATCACGAATAGGCAGAGAGGCAGGCAGAGAGAGAGAGGAGGAAGCAGGCTCCCCAGCAAGCAGAGAGCCCGATGTGGGGCTCGATCCCAGGACCCTGGGATCATGACCTGAGCCGAAGGCAGAGGCTTTAACCCACTGAGCCACCCAGGTGCCCCAGTATTTCTTAACATTAATGAAGATACTTCATAAAATAATGTTTGAGGTTTTCACAATACTAAGTATGATTAAAGATAATTTAGGGGTTCCTGGGTGGCTCAATTGTTAAGCATCTGCCTTTGGCTCAGGTCATGATTCCAGGGTCCTGGCATATAGCCCTGCATCGGGCTTCTTGCTCGGCGGGAAGCCTGCTTCTCCCTCTCCCGCTCCCCCTGCCTGCTTGTGTTTCTGCTCTCATTGTCTCTCTCTCTGTCAAATAAATAAATAAAATC
This sequence comes from Taxidea taxus jeffersonii, assembly GCA_003697995.1. Lineage (NCBI taxonomy): Eukaryota > Metazoa > Chordata > Mammalia > Carnivora > Mustelidae > Taxidea > Taxidea taxus. The sequence continues at coordinate 34,176 of ML100632.1, forward strand.
TTTTAATAAAAAGATAATTTAACAATATACTCCTCGGGGATATTTTAGTTATTATAAATAAAAAGGAGAACAACTTGGTGTAAATATCTTTGTGTATATTTTGGATGATGTCTTTGGGGTCCATTCCTAGAAAGAACTATAGCCCTTGGACAAGATACTAGGAAGAAAGAAAGTGCTCATTTTCACTCATGCCAAGTCTCCCATAGAATGCCTGGCTCTTTACCAAAGTTAATTTTTTTCATTTTCTAGGTCACACACATACATTGCTGTAATTCACATGCCTTTAATTACTAGTGAGTTGTAACATTTTACATGTTTATTCGCCACACCTTATGCATCTATGCAATTTATTCTTTTACTCATTTCACTAGGTTAATCCTTTTATGGTAGGAATTGGTATGAACTCTTAGTATGGTAAGGATACTAATCCTGGAGTCTATGAACTTGGGAAATATTTTTCACAGTTTAATATTTGACTTTCAATGTTACCCTCCACATCTCACCTATAGTTTGCTTTCAATTTTATTAGGTCATTAAATCTAGCCACATATTATTTATTTATTTTTTAAAGATTTTATTTATTTGAGAGAAGAGAGAGCATGAGTGGGGGAAGAGGCAGAAGGAAAGGGAGAAGCAGACTCCATGATGAGCAGGGAGACGGATGTGGGGCTCCATCCCAGAACCCCAAGATCATGACCTGAGCCAAAGGCAGATACCTCACCAACTGAGCAACATATGTGCCCTTATTTTTTACTTGTTTCATTGAATAAAGGTCTTCCCTCTTTCAAAGATCTCAAAACTACTTCTTCCCAGAGATTGTGTGATTTGATTTGCTATTTTATACTATTTAATCCACCTTTAATTTGTTTTGGTGTGGAATCTTAGTCTTGTCTATTATAACTGGCACATGAGGTCAATAAATCTCAAGTGACAGTATTTTTTGTTTAAGTATGATAAACCCTTTCTTAGAGCGTTTCTTATTAATTTGTGCTGATCTTGCCACGCATGTTCCTTAAAAACAAGTAGAAAGCTATGGGATCGAGGATGTGGTAATAAGTGACAATAATGGAAATTTTCAATATACTATACTCAATACTCAGTAACTATATAAATAAACATTCACAATCTAAAGCACTGATGACAGAAATATTATCTATCATCGTCGATATTAGTGGAGTGTCTAAATGATGGAGAGACTTGGGACTAGAGTCCATTGGCAGCAGAGACAGTGGTGTGAGGACAGAAACTTCATGTATAGAAATCTCACGTGTAGGACAGGAATGTTAGGTCCCAGGATGAGCATTCCAGAGCTGAGACTAGCCCAGGGGAAAATTAATGAAGCCAGTCGTCGAAAGGCTAACACAACTGGCCAGAAAGATGAGTGAATTTGCCTGAAAGGACCAACAGGGAGAGGAAGGAAGAAAAGAATTTGAGAGATCGCTGGGGAAAAGAACTGTCAGAACTCCGTGGTTAATTAGACATCTGGGGGAGGGAAGGATAGGGCTGGGGAGAAGGTTTGAGAGAGTGGGGTTTGTGTCTAGCAGCCCTTCCACCAATAAGAGGAAACCATAAGCTCATGTAATTTGTGAGCGAGAGATACAAAGAGTCACATAGATGACTTAGAAATGCCTATAAACGCTTTAAATGTTTATAAACTTGTAAACTCACAACTTGGAAAACACTGGTGAAAGCTTGGTGAGTGTCCTCCAGTGACTCAGGCTTGCCTAGGGCACGTCCTCCTCAGACCTGCATCTCCTGAACTCGCTTGGGGAGGCTCACTGCTCTCCTGGGTTGGTAAGCCAGCAGGAGTCAAACCTGCAGCCACAGTCCCCACTGCAGGGGCAAAACTTCTCCATGGCAGCAAAAATGAACCAACGTGCAGAGAGAAGGTGAGAGAAGAGAGGCCGGGAGAGGCCAGGAGCAAGAATGAATGAACAGGAGAGAATCCACACCAGCTAACGGAGCTCCATGCTGGAACTGAGTTCTACCTGTGGTTGCTCTTGTTTGCAACCAAAGGAGACTTTTTTTTTTTTTAAGATTTAATTTATTTACTTAGAGAGGTGGGTAGAGGAGTGGGGGGAGAGGGAGAGAGAGAATCCCAAACAGACTCCTCTCTAAGCCTAATGCAGGGCTCGATCTCATGCCTGAGATCAAAATCAGATTGCACCTGAGCTGAAAATCCCGAGTCGGCGCTCAACCAACTGAGCCACCCAGGCGCCCCAACCAAAGGGAGTCTTGACTAAATACAAATGTCATGCCGGCTTCTGGCTTGGGCAAGCTGGTAGATGATGGGGCCATTCATCTAGAGAAGCAATATGGGTGGAAGAAAATGAAGGGAATATAAACTAGATATAGCCAAGTAAATGCATACAGCGTTCACTTATATACAAGCATATAGACTTAGCTTTTTTATTATTCATTTGTCATATAGTCTTTGAGTTCTGTATTGACATATTTTTTCCCAAAGTTATAAAATATGAATCTGGGGATGCCTGGGTGGCTCAGTTGTTTAAGCGTCTGCCTTTGGCGCTGGTCATGATCCCAGGGTCAAGGACCCTGCATCGGTCTCCTTGCTCAGTGGAGGGCCTGCTTCTCCCTCTGCCTGCAGCTCTCCCTGCTTATGCTCACTCTCTTTCTCTCTGTGTCTGACAAATAAATAAATAAATGAAAACTTTAAGAAAATAAAACATAAAATAAAATACAAATCCGTATTTAAGAACTACCGAAAACATAATGATAGAAGTTGCTTTGTTTCTAAAAAATTGAATTGTTTAAAAAAATTTTTTAACTTATCACTGTTACTTTGACAAGAATTTGGAAGTAAATGAGTAAAGCTACCCAGTCTAATACAATGTTTCTCTCACCAACAGTTAGAGACCTGGGTCTCTTGGGTCAAGGCCAATGGCAGCCTGTGCCTTCTTGTATACTCCATGGGGACACAGAGGGGAGGGCAGCGGCCGGTGACAGGATGAAGAAACTGGGCTGGGGCTTTCACCAAGGAGAAGAGAAGGGGAGGAAAACGAGGCGAGGAGAAAAGAGAGAGCATGTCTTCTCTTCTCCCCATCGAGGAAGAAACGTGGGCGCTGCTTGGGGTAATACAGACTCCATAGAAGTTTTGACTCCTGGCACCATGACTAAAATTGCTGGATGAAAAAAGGGCCCACATTTCAGGACTTGCTGCAGATCTGGCCGTCCTCAACATTGGCTCACTCTGGCAGCACAGCCTTCCAGCGAGTGTCAAATCTAAACAAAAGGATCCCACAGCATTCACTGGCTCAGAGATTCTTTAAAATTCCTCAAGGTGCCTCCAGTAGAATTTCAATCAAAATCAGCTTATCCTTCTTCTCCCTTGCAATCTGAGCATCCGCCAGCCATCTAGCAACCCTACAGCAATGGACTACGGGGGGCCAAGGGTACAAGGAGGACAGCTTTTGTTTTTTTTTTAAGAGACTTTACTTTTTAGAGCACTTTTAGGTCCACAGAAAAACTGAGAAGAAGGTAAGAGGATTTTCCACATACCCCTTGCCCCCACATGTGGAAAGCATCCTCGTTATCAACATCCCCCCTCCCCCATCATCATCATTCAAAGTCCACAGCTTCCAGGGCACCTGAGTAGGCTCAGTTGGCTAAATGACTGCCTTCAGGTCCAGTCATGATCCCAGAGTCCCAGACTGAGTCCTGCATCGGGCTCCCTGCTCAGCAGGGAGTCTGCTTCTCCCTCTGACCCTCTTCCCTCTCATCCTCTCTCTCTCTCTCTCTCTCTAATAAATAAAATCTTAAAGAAAAAAAAAACACAAAGTCCACAGTTTCCATTAGAGTCACTCTTTGTGTTGGACATTCCATGGGTTTGGATAAATGTCTAATATCCACCATTTTAGTATCATACAGAGTAGTTTCATTTCCCTAAAAATCTTCGCTGGGTTCCACCTGTTAATTCCTCCCTCCTCAGTAACCCCTGGCAACCACTGTTCCTTTTATTATCTTCGTAATTTTGCCTTTTCCAGAATGTCATGTAGTTGGAATCAGACAGCGTGCAACATTTTCACATGGTTTCTCCCCCTTACTGATATGTATTTAAGTTTCCTTCAAATCTTTCCATGGTAAATGCAGCTTTTTTTCATGTCTTTTTTTTCTTAAAAACAAAAACAAAAACAAAACTATAAAAAAAAACTACCGATTGACTCCGACACCCCATAACTCTCCTGGGATTAGAACTTGCTAGGGTGTCAGCCCCATACCTCAGACTGCTACTCCTGGCTCCAGGATCAGAGCAGGGCAATCAATATGGAATTTGGTGACCCAGATTGAAGGACACTTTGAAAGGGCTGGTGCCACAGTCCCACGAGCGTCCAGCCCTATGATGTGTTGCTCCCACACCACCAATCAATTCTCAGACCCCAGCTGGAGGTTCTACAATTTAACTCAGTTCTGCCACTGTCTACCAGGAGATGGGTCCACTCCTACAGAGGAAGGGCTCCATGCTACAAGACTGTCCCCTCTCCCACTTCAGATGCCTATCACAAATCCCAGTTGTCACCGTGCTGATGACTCACTAGCTATAAAGTAGAGTCCCATGACCCCCTCCTCTGGTTGCTGTGGCTCATAGAACTCAGAGAAATGTTTTCCTTACTAGATCACTGGTTTATTAGAAAAGGATAGGACTCGGAAATGACAGATGGATGAGAGGCATAGGGCAAGCTAGAGGGAAAGGGCATGGAGCTTCCATGCTCTAGGGAGTGCACCACTCTCCCTCAATCTCCCCATGTTCGCCAAACTGGAAACTCTCTGAGTCTCATCTTTCTGGGGTTTTCTGGAGGCTTCACTACACAGGCATGATTGATTTAATCATTGGCTCTTGGTGACTGGAAGTCTCCAGCCCTCTTACCTTCCAGAAGGTCTGGCGGGTATAACTGCCAAGTTCCAAAGCTCTAATCACCTGGTTGGTCCTCCCAGAGCTTTCCAAATGTTGCCTCATTAACATAACAAAGACAACTTTGTGGCTGCTCTCGTTACTTAGAAAATTCCAACAGTTTTAGGAGCTCCGTGCCAGGAATGGGACAAAAGCCAAACATATATTTCCTGTCTCCTATTATAAATTATAATATTACAAGTTCCTTCTAGGGAGACATGCTTCTGCCGACTTATCACGTGGATGGTGTATTGAAGGGTAGCGTTACGATGCCAGGTACTTGAGGTTCAATCCTCACTCCTGGACTTCTAGCTCCCTGAATGTGGATAAGATACTTTCTACTCCAGAACTCACATCTGTAAAATGGGCATAAATATTGTGCTTATCTAACAGGACCATTAGGATAAAGCTATTGCATGAAAAACAATTAGACACAGAACAAGCCCTCTGTAAATATTAGCCATTATTATTACTATTATTATTATTTTAAGGCACTTCAAGCTAGGCAAATGGTTGAGACTGTATCTCCCTCACACAGATGGGATGGAGTAAACTCTCACTGATTTAGCAAATATTTACTAAATGCATATTCTGGGACAGCCATTCTGCTAGGGGTCAGGAAGAACCTGCCCAAATGCTCCCATCTATCAAAACCAACTACTTTTTATGCCAAACCCTATTCCATAGAACAGGCTGGAAAGGATGCAGGCAATAAAGAAAGAGAAAGTGTATGTACCATAAGAAAACTAAAGTTAAGGAACAGAATAAAGCTAAGATAGGGCGAGAGAGACGCGACCATGCAAAGCCATGATGTTCTCTGTACTGGGTGGAAATAGGTCACAATGTGGCTCTAAGATTCTTCTACAGCCAAGTGCAAGAGGTGTGTGTCTATAAATTAACACAGATCAATTGCTCGTGGGAAGCACAAGAGATAAGGATCTGAATGGAGGCCACTGCAGGAGGCTTAATCACATAGTCTTGACAGAGCTCAAGATTTTATCTTCTCACCTTTGAAGTTCTTGCCTTTCAAAAACTTTAAAACAACTGATAAATTGGGGTGCCTGGGTGGCTCAGTCTGTTAAGCATCCAACTCTTGATTGTGGCTCAGGTCACGATCTCAGGGTCAGGAGATGGAGCCCCACCTTGGGCTCTGTGCCCAGCAGGGATTCAGATGGAGATTCTCTCCCTGTCCCTCTGCCCCTCCCCCCACCTACCCTCTCTCTCTCAAAATAAATAAGTACATCTTAAAAAAAAAAAAAAAGATTTGTTGAATAGAAGAGACACACAGAACCATCCTGTCCCATTATGCGGGGAATTCTATTATAGCCAGTCACAATGACACGAAGGCATAAAGGATGGCATCAATCAAAATTCTGAACTTTAGTAAGAAAGGTATGAATTATTTCAGTTACTTTTCAGTTGTTTCACGGGTTGGAGAATATTTTAATTTTTTTTCCTTTGTAGTAGTTATAGTCACTTCTTTTCAGGAGAGCTACTACAAATTATCATCTCCAGGACTACAATCTCTTCTAGAATTTTCTGTAAACAGGCACCTGACCGAAGAGCAAATGAGGGCAGAAACACAGACACATATTCCGAAAGCCAAACAACAGCGGCAACCTCCACGGAATCATTGACTTTGGCGGCCCAGGTCTGCAGCTCCGCAGTGTGGGTAGGGAGGGGAACAAGGGGAGGTTAGAAAGGGCAGGTAGAGAGACCAGGCTGCCTCATCACAGGCAGCTGTCAAGAGCATCTCCCTTATAGTGACTGTTAAAGTCTCCGGCTCGGTCTCATTACTACACCAACAATGCAGGACTGGAGCATTTCTTCCAACTGACTGCCTCTCATAGCCTATGGTTCTTAAAACGTGGGTCACGTCAGGGCCACTTATCACTGCTTGGATGCCAGTTCTCACTCACACTCTTCCAGCCCTGCAGGGACCACTCCCCTCAGACAGTAGCCCTGCTGGCTGGACTAAAATTGGAACACGTTTCAAATGCTTCCACAGGCAGAACCAGTCCTGCACCAGGATCCATACAAGCAGCCAGCTGGGATCACGGAACAGACAGGGCTGGCCCTACAAGATGTTAGCACAAAATGGTTGCTAGGAAAACATGCAGTATTGCCTTCAATCTTTAATTGTAAGAAACATCTCTGCTTTACTCATAGGGAAGCATCTGAGCACACTTTCCAGGCTAAATGGCCACCATGATCTACTTAGAAATATGCTATGATTGTAAAGGTCTGTGGCTCCTGGATGAATCCCAGGATGTACAGAGATGCACCAGAATCGAACTTGAGCATAATCAATTTTTTCTTTAAAAAGCCTAATTTCTCTCTCTTTTTTTTTTTTAGATTTTATTTATTTATTTGACAGATAGAGATCACAAGTAGGCAGAGAGTCAGGAAGAGAGAGAGGAGGGGAAGCAGGCTCCCTGCTGAGCAGAGAGCCCGACGCGGGGCTTGATCCCAGGACCCTGAGATCGTGACCTGAGCTGAAGGCAGAGGCTTAACCCACTGAGCCCCCCAGGCACCCCCAAAAAGCCTAATTCCTTTAATGTTGGAAGTGGCATCTAAGGCTGTATGCCAGGGGTCACCACCTGGTAGGGAAAAGCCCCCCAAAAGATAGCCCCATCCCAGTGTATGTAATTACACCCCTAAAATATGTGTTTATTATCTTGACACGGTGTATACAATCACAGTACAAACTTCAAAACACAAATTGCTTAGGAATTCACATGCTCTGTCAGTGAAAGTACGACTGGAAGCAAGACATTAAGAAATACTGTAAATAGGCACAGACCCATGATGACTTAACCCCTGATCACAAATACATCTGGGCTTGATGTTTCTGAGAATCAACTCTCTAAATATTTCTGGACTTGAAAGGGAGTGTTGAAAGTCTGCAGAAGAACTTGAAGTTGTAGCCTACTGTAATCAAAATGAGCCTTATTTTTGCTTCCCTGACTTGGGTAATGAGTTTTCCCAAAGCAGCAAAGCCTCAGCTTCAGGCTCTTTGGTCCCATCGCCCCACAAGTCCCCCACACACTGCCAGGCACCTGGGCAGAGCAGCCGAGGGACTGCATGGGAGGGTCGGCCTTTGGTCACAGGCACAGCTGCTGGAGGTGCATGGTTAGTGCCGTAGGCCTGCGTGCATGCTCAGGAAATTTGCTCCCAATGAACATTTATCCAGATGCACAAAGAAGTGCAAAGAATTTGAGAAAGAGACAGAGACAGAGAGAGAGAGAGAGAGAGAGCACGTGTGCACCCACAAGAAAAGAAGAAGAGCTCTTCTGGTTTAAGCAAAGGTGGGGACTCAAAACCCTGCCCTATGTTTGACAAGCACAGTTGTGGTAGGTACAGCTTGGGAACTGGAAGACAGAACAACAAACCCAAGCTGTATCGCTTTGGCAAGTCAGTTCTTTGTCTAACTCTCTGCTCTTCAACCACCACAGAGTGGGTGTGAGGACTTAATAAATAAGTAATATAAAGTGTTCAGCACGGTTTGCTCCACGAACTGGAGGTCTGAAATGACCAACAGTAACATGTTCTGGTGGTAGCTTCCGGAGAGCTCTTTTCTGGAACATGGCTCTCCTAGTTCCATGGCAGAAAAGGATCTAATTAAAGTCGACAAGATGCAAGTCTGTTTTTTATTTGAATTCAGTATTCTCTTCGTCATATTAAATGTCATCGGTTCTACTTTGTAAGCTCAGTAAGAATCCTGATGAAGTATGAATTAGCTAGAAAAAGCATTCGGTGTGTGCACAGTGATGAAATGCTGGAAAGTTCTGCCACCGATCCTTTTCCAATACATTTGTAATGTGTGGAGAGAGAGAGAGAAATTAGTATTTAGTTTATTTTGAAAAATTTTAAGTCTGCCTGTAAATCCATCATGTAAACAATAGGATTTAAAGAAAAACAAATGATAAAATGTTTTCTGCAGAGTGGGGGACATCAATTTTAAATATATGCAAAACCCAATATCAAAATTTCATCTGTGGTGGTCACTGACATAGAACAAAATTGGAAATCGTTCACAGCAAATGTTATTTTGGGTATCTGTCTGATATTGAAAGTACTCAGAAGTACATTAAAATGTACTTAAATACATTAAATAAATAAATAAATAAAATTTATTAAATAAATTTAATAAATTTTAAATAAATAAATAAATAAATAAAATTCTGTTTAAATAAAACAGAAAAAAGAAAAACCAACAACCTTGTTTTGACCTTCAACACGTACAAACTAGGAATATTCCCTAAAAAGGCAAACAATCTATGCAAGGCAACACCATACTATTCCTCAGTATCTAATCTCCCAGGAACACATGACCCACTTTGGAATCCTTTTCTTTCCTTCCTTCTCGGGAATAGGTGCAGACATGCCTCATGGTATTAAGCTCACCTGCCAGATTCCAAGATGAGAAATGAACGTTGAAAAATAAAGCATCAGTTGACATAGCCAGTGGGGACTTAGAACTTTTTAAGGGAGTGGTTAAGGTTGTATGATTCATAATGATTCTTTCTGGCTGAAAAAGCATTCTCTGAAAGAATTCTTTAAAAATCCGGTTTAGACTAATATTTCTGAATTGAGCTTACATTTTACTTTCTCTTTAAAAGGACTGTTTTCATGTCTTTTTCGGGAAAAAAACACCCTATTTTTGAGTTTAGATGTAAAGGAGCTCTGAAAACCATTCACACATAGAAACATACTAATGCCTGACATTCGTGAGGATTTCCAAAGTTGTGACCACCCAGTGCTTTCCCATGCATTTTCTTATTCAGGCCTGCAGTGACCTGGTGGGGAGCTGGGACAGGCTTCTATCTGCATGCTGATTTCAGAGACAGAAGATTGTGGGTCTGTTGTGGATCTGGGGGTGCTCCCCCGGTCCCCCCACCACATGTCTAAAGAGAAGGTAGAAGGAAATGTACCTTCAACACTTCCACACTTCCATCAAACGTCTCTAGTGGCAGAAATCTGGATACAGATGGCGCATGTTAAGTTACCTGGTTAGACCCAAAGGAAGATCCAGAGAAGTAAGGCCAGGCAGGGCTTTATTTCAAGATGGAAGGAGCATCTCCTTCCATTTAGATCCCAGGCACCTGGCCATCTGCCTCCAAGTTGGGGCATAAAATATGTCCCCATAACATTCATAAAATATGAAAGTTCACAAAAAAAGGCCAAATAGCCTTCTAAATGCAAAGATTCCTCAGAGTTCACAACAATTGGAATGTACGCAACTGCGTTCTTCAAAGCAGATTGACAAAATTTTGGTTTTGTCCGAAGTGACATTCCACTCTTACCCCAGAAGACACAGTGACAGCTGTAATGAATCTGAGGAAGGGACAAGCCCAGGCAGTGAGGTGACTCCTACCCTTAGTTAACTATAGGACACCCTCAGGGAAATAAAAGCCCCAGAGTATAACCTTGGAACCTTCTCCATTTGTATGAATGCCATTTTCCTTATACTTCTAAGATAAAAGACAACCAAAGATAAAAAAAAGAAAAAAAAAAAAAAGAGGCAAATCCAGAAATACATTAAAAAAAACAAACCTGCTCATGTTTATTAAAACTACTGCAGGGGGGAGCCTGGGTGGCTCAGTCAGTTAAGGGTCTGCCTTTGGCTCAGGTCATGATCCCGGAGTCCTGGGATCGAGCCCTGCATTGGGCTCCTTGCTCAGCGGGGAGTCTGCTTCTCCTTCTCCCTCTGCTCTTTCTCTACCCCTGTCAAATAAATAAACAAAATCCTAAAAAAAAAAAAAAAACTACGACATGCACATGATAATATACAGTATATTTTAATTGGAAAAAAATTACTTTTGGTTCACAGAGAAACTGCTGCCTCGCGGAGGCCTTGTTCTCATTCAATATTGCTACAGGCTGATCACTGAGGATAGCAAGAGCAGAAGATGCATATTCACGTGTGCCAGGCTGTAGTCCAGCATGCTTTTACATAACGGATTCTTCTATGGCATTTTTAATAATTTGTTTCCGTAAATAGATATCCTTCCCCTTCTTTCTCAGATGATGCCCTGTAAATGACGCCAGGAAAGGCAGGCTTACTTTAGCTCTGGGTCTGTCACTGACCAGCTGTGTTAGGTTAAGAAAAGTTACTTAACCTCTCTGAGCTGTACATACTTCACTTTTTTTCCTTTTTGAGCTATTATTCTCCAATTCTCCTGCTTGAGAATTCAAGTGTTCAAAAAGCGAACGAATCTCTATCATCCCGAACTGCAGACTGTCTCTTTCCAAATAATTGTAAGTTCTAAATTAGTAAAGTGTGACTCCATGAGATTGCTTGATTAAGATGTGTGGGCCCACACACGTGCCCACCCACAGCCAACACCCTGGAGGCTTTAGTCTCTTCCTATATGCATTTATTCTTGTCTCCATGGTTGTGCGTATAGTGTAGACCACCCTTCTTCTCTCTACACTCTACACAAGTTCCAGCCCACGCTGCTTTCCATGTACTGCCGTTAGAGGTAGGCTGATTAACGCTTTCAGCATCCTGTCACTTGTTTCTTAAACAGTATCTGTTAACTGTTTACTGTGTTTTTCTCGTTTTTTATTCTTCTTTTAAGTGGTCCCAGTTATATGGCATGCATTTCAATGACCGTGTTTCTCTTGTTGCTGTCATAATACTAGAAACTCAGTAAGAATGGAGATTTTGATCCTTCATCAAATTTAAATGGTAAGGCCCTTTGAGGTCACCTGGTCCAAATGCCCTGGTAGGCTGTGGGAGAGGAGATCCACAATGGTTGAATGGAATAGCTATTGTCTTAGTTCAGGCTGCCACAGCAGGTCACCATAGACTGGGTGGCTTTAACAAACACTTATTTCTCACTGTTCTTGAAGTCCAGTGTCACCGTGCTGACAGCTCTGGGTCTAGGGAGAGCTGGGTTCCCACTTTTCAAATACCGCTATGCCCTTCTGCGGGGGAGAGCAGAGAGGAAGAGTTTGCTCTTGCCTCTTCTTATAAGGGCATTACCTAACTAATCCCACTCTCATGATCTAACTCTCTCCCAAAGGGTCCACCTTCTAATACTGTCAGGTTAGAGGTTAGGATTTCAACACGAACTTGGGGGACACACGTTCAGTCCAAAATAGCTACAACGTGTCAAACTGCTTGGCTACGTATTGTTCACAATACCTACACAAAAAATAATTCTTTCCACCTTCCATATGAGGTGTCCATATGAGGATACTGATGGACACATCTCTCATACTTCTAAGGGATGACTTTACAATCAGTGCTAATTTCAGACCTCTCTGGAATTCAAGTGCAGCCTTTCTGAAATTCAAGTTTGTTGGTTCTTCTTGCTGGTCTTTCAATGTCCCCTGATCGGACTTTGCTATTCACCACACCAGCCTGGACATCCAACTCAGCCCTGCTTTGAATTCACCAAAGAGGGTCCAGCCACAGAATAGCATTGACGACCAATGCAGACCCAGCTGAGGCTCAAAGGCAGCATGGAGGAAGGTCCCCCCTCGCTCTGCACAGACAACAGCAGAGACACACATCAAGACAAGACAGCCCTGTTCCTGCTTCAAAGTCCTTCCTTGCCCAAGCTCTCAGCAGAGGCTTTGTTTTCCCCTAGCCCTGTCTGCTCTTGACATGTGCAGATCCAGGTTCCTCTCTCCCAGACCTCTCCCATTTCTCACTCCCTCCATGTAAAGAAATTCACTCCACCCTGCAGCAGCATCTCTACTCACACTCCCTAAGGCACCCCTGTGATCGGTAAAATGGGGGCCCCCCAGTTACAGACCCCGCTGTGCTTAGAGACCAGCAAGGGCTTTAAATAACTCCTGCAAAAACTTCTGTTGGCAAATGTTACCAGTAATTCTGACCCCTAGGAACTGGCACCGTATCTATAACCCGTACTTGTCTTCAGGATGGAAAGCAGCCAAACATGACTCCCACCACTGATTTCCCAACCAACCCAAACCTACTGTTTCCCACCAGTGATTCTCCATCAGATCTGCACAGCACTCCCTTAAGCAGAAGTACTGATCATTTATGTGTTTCCCTATTACTACGGGTTTCCCTCTCCTAGGTAATGAGCTCTGTGAGTACATGGTCCTATTCAATTCTGTATTCCTGATGCCTAGAAAGGGCCTGTCACCTAGGATATGCTCAGTAAGTTTTTTTTTTTCAGTAAATATTTTTTGAATGAGCAAACAAATATATGAATGAATGGTGGCCAGAGAAACCAACACGGAATTTGGAAGCTCTGAGCTATCGAACACCAGAATCCCAGATTTTGACCTGCCAACCAACAGTGCGAAATCGAGTGATAAATGACCTCCCCAACACATCTCTTCTAGAGGAATTCCATTCTTTCTTAAATGGAGTTCTGTAAAGTGTTTTATTAAGCTGAATGTGGAAGGAGCCAGACACAGACAAGTTGCAAGCTCTTTTCAAGGCTGTCCACCCTGTAAAAAAAAATGTATTACAATCAGTCTCAAAATACTTATGGAGTGACTGAAATGCCCCAGAACTGGGGGTAGGCAATAAGACTATACAAGTTGCAATATGGTCCTTGTCTCCATGTCCATATGCCAGTGGCCATGCTTTTATAGACTCTAGTCCCTTGGCCTTGAAATCTGGGTTCTGCCCGGCAAATCCTTCCTTAATCCTGTAACCACCTGCATGACATCAAGCCAGTCCTTCCACCCCTGATGCTGCCCCAGCACACTGGAGATGGCTCATTGTCTGCTATGCATGTGATGTAAATTAACCAGTCTAATTATATGCATATGTACAACAATACCTCACCCAATGGCAGCCAGTCCATGAGTCAGGGCTTGTGTTATATCATCTCATACAGAGTCTTGCCAAAGGTCTCTGTTGAGTGAATTAATAAATTCCAGAAGACAGGTGTCCTATTGTTGGCTTCTCAGAACTACTCACATGCATGGTTTGATGTATGTCCTTGAGTTGCAATTAATTCTAAGGCTGAAAAGGCTAATGGATGATAGCACACACAACAGGTCCTTGGCATCACCTGCTAAGAGCAGACATCTTTCCATGGATGAGAAAAGCCTTAGATATGAGTCCTTTTTGATTCTGCAGGGCCATCCAAGAGATAAAATTTTTTTTCTCCAAGGTAGAAGTATCATTCTCAAAAAATGCTTGCAAGTCTCCTATTTCATGTCTAAACTCTGTCAAGAAAATCAGGGCTTTGTGCCAGCCACAGGCTTGGAACAATGGATCTCTGTTTACTTTAGTTGAGATTAGAGAATCCATCAACAGTCATCTTATCTAAGATGTCACCTTTGGGTCTCATTGCCCGGAAGCAATGGCTGGGTTGAAAGATCGGTCAGAATGCCTTGCAGTGTGACTTGGAGGAAGCTGGTCACAGACTGGCCACGTTTCTCATCACTTGTCATGTCTCCTCATATTCAACAACAGACATCAATTCCTCTGTGTTATTAATGAGAGGATGTCTTGATATATATTGCAATCATCTCCTCTAAATGTAACTGAAAACATAAAACCAAGTAGGAACATTCTTTGGGTAATGTTCCAACATCCTTCCTCTTCTTGCATTGATACCCCAAAGGTTCTCTTTGCTAGGAATTCTAGAGATGGACCAAATTAGGTTTCTTTACACCCTAATGAAAGTCATGAGTCCCAAGACACATAAAATCATGTGTGCTTTGGACTTGCAAATGGTTTGATGTGGCTACACCCTGTTGTTTACCTACAAAGAATTCCTCCCTACAGGTGACAAAAACTAAGTATTAAAACCATGTTTTCAAAGGTTTTTCTGCTTGAAGGCTAGTCCATGGGCCACCAGCATCAGCATCACCAGCATCACCAGGGAGCTCATTTGAAATGCAAATTCATATCCCTTTTTCCACCCAGCTCTCTGAAGATGGGGTCCAGAAATGTTTGCTTTAACAAAATCTCTAGGTGATTCTTATGTGTGTTAAAATCTGAGATCTACTGCTCTAAAGTTTTTCTCATGTAGATTTCTCAGCCATACTTCCTAGAGGACTGGAATCTAAAGGTTCCATTGAGCTATTATTTGGGGGCCCCTACAGCTGCTAACAAAGTTATTTACAGGTTTGCCCTAGGATAACTGTAAAACAAACTAGCTACATAAAAACTGATTGAAGGGGGAGTAGGGTTGACAGGGAGACATAGGTTCACTGTTAGGAGTTAGTACTTATTGAGTTCCTAGAGTTTTCTGGTGAGTAGTTTTGAGTGAGGTCAATACAAAGTGGTTCTAACCCTAAAAAAGAGAAGAGGATTATTGGTGAAGGTCTGCTCAGTTCAGCTTGCCTACTCCTTATTGCCTCATATCTGGTGATCTCAAGGACAATGGGTGAATTTCTCCTTGCAGATTTCTTTCATCATTATGATAAGCTGTACCATGAGACCTACAGTGGTGCATTTGTGAAATGAGTGACACTCAACAGTTTCTCGGGTGAATCTTTAATGAGAAACTTCAGAGGAGAAATTACAATTGACGCCACAGAAATACAAAAGATTGTAAGAGACTACTCTGAACAATTACACACCAACAAACTGAATAACCAAAAGAATTGGATAAATTCCTAGAAACATACAACCTACCAGGACTGAATCATGAAGAAACAGAAAATCTGAACCGACCATGAACAAATAAGGAGATTGAATTAGCAGTCAGAAACCTCCCAATAAAGAAAAGCCCAGGACCAGATGCTTTTCCTTGTGAATTTTACCAACCAGTTAAAGAAGAATTTATGCCAATCCTTCTGAAGCTCTTCCAAAAAACTGAAGACTAGGGAACACTTCCAGACTCATTCTCCAAGGCCAGCATTACATTGATACCGAAGCCACATAAGGACACTACAAGAAAAGAAACCTACAGGCCAATATCCCTAATGAACACAAAGGCAAAAAAATTTCACAAAATATTAGCAAACCTAATTCAGCCACACACTAAAAGGATCATATATCATGGCCAAGTGCAGTTGAATCTTGAGATCCAAGAACAGTTCAAACACATGTAAAATGATTAATATGCTACACCACATTAAGAGAATAGAGAATTTTAAAACACACATACACACACATGATCCTCCTAATAGGTTAAAAAAAATCATTTGACAAAATTCACATCCTTCCATGAAAAAAAAAACCATCAAGAAAGTAGGTATAGGAGGAATTTACTCAATATAATAAAGGCCATATCTGACAAGCCCACAGCTAACAACATACTCAATGGTGAAAAACTGAACACTTTCCCTCTAAGATCAGGACAAAACAAGAGTGCCCATTCTCATCACTTCTATTCAACATAGTACTAGAAGTCCTAAAAAAGAGCAAAGAAATAAAAAGCATCCAAATAGAAAAGGAAGAAGTAAAATTGTGCAGATAACACAATATTCTATGTAAAGAACCCTAAAAATTCCACAAAACAACTATTTGTAAACAAATATAGTAAGGTTGCAGGATATACAACCAACTTACAAAAATCAGTTGCACTTCTATACACTAACAGTGAACTATCCAGGAAGGAAATTAAGAAAACAATCCCATTTCAAAGCATCAAAAAGAATAAAATAAACTAAACCAATGAGGTGAAAGGATTGTACACTGAAAACTATAAAACACTGATGAAGGAAATTAAAGAAGATTCAAGAAAATAGAACATCCTGGGTTCATGGATTGGAAAGACTTAATATTGTTAAAATGTCCATACTACCCAAAGCTATGTATATAATCAATGGAATTCCTATCAAAATCACAATGACATTTTTAAAATTTTATTTATTTATTTATTTATTTGACAGAGCAGAGAGCCCGATTCAGGGCTCGATCCCAGGACCCTGGAATCATGACCTGAGCCAAATGCAGAGGCTTTAACCCACTGAGCCACCCAGGCATCCTAACACAATGACATTTTAAAAACAGAAATAGAAAGAGCAATCCTTAAATTTACAAGGAACAACAATCAATTCTAAATAACAAAAGTAATCTTGAGAAAGATGAATAAAGCTGGAGGCATCACATTTTCTGATTTCAAAATATATTACAAAGTGATGGTAATTAAAGCAGTATACAACTGGTATAAAGATAGAAATATAAGCCAGGGGAACAGAGTTGAGACCCCAGAAATAAATGAACACATATATGGTCAACTGATCAACAGCAAGGTCACCACAAATGCAAAATGGGAAACAGATAATCTCTTTGACAAATGGTTCTGGGAAAATTGGTTATACACATGCTAAAGAATGAAATCAGACCCCTCTCTTATACCATACACAAAAATCAACTTGAAATGGATAAGGCTTAAACATAAGACTTGAACCTGGAACACACAGAGGTAAACTCCTTGACGTGGGTCTTGGCGGTGATTTATTGGATATAAGCCAAAGCACAGCTCAACAAAAGCAAAAATAGACAAATGGGATGACATCAAACTAAAAAGTTTCTGCACAGAAAAGGAAACAATCAATAGAATGTAAAGGCAACCTAAGGAATGGGAGAAAGTATCTGTAAATCTTATATCTGATAAGGAGTCAATGTCCACAATTTATAAGGAACTCTTACAACTCAACAAGAAAAAAAATCAAAGAACCAGATTGTGAAAAGGGGCAAAGAACTTGAATCAACATTTCTTCAAGAAGACATACAAATGGCCAGCAAGTATATGAAATGGTGCTCGATATCACTAAACCTCAGGGAAATGCATGCAAAGCAAAACCACAAGGGGATCTCATCTCATACCTGTTAGAATGGCTGTCACCAAAAAAAGCTAGAAGTTCTGCAGCTGAAGATCTACTGACAATGTTGTGCCTACAGTTAGTGATATTGCACTTAAAAATTAAAGACATTATATCTCATGTTGTATTCTTAGCATAATGAAAAAAACACACCCATAATCCCTTGCTTCTGTTTCTTTCTGGTTACAGAATCTCTCCCATTAGGTCTTGGAGTATTCTACAGAACACAAAGTGCCCAATAGTGAGAACTATGAAAAGCAAGTACCCAAAATGAGCAGAGAATACTGATGTCACATGAGCAACACACAATTTGTCCATCATGTTCTGGGTGTGAACTCCCAAGCCTGTCTTTTGAAGGGTTAGGCCCAGTTATGAGACTCCTAATGCACAGCATATGCACTAAAGAAAGGCTAGATGAAAGAAAAAGAAAGGAGATATGAGGGATTTCAACACTGAGTAAAACACACACACACACACCAGTTAAAAAGAAAGCCAACAAATATGGCAAGTCATGATGTGTGTAGTAGAACCATCCCTACAATCTCGTATGGTAACCCCCCCACCAGCTCTAAACCTATACATTTCATTTGAAATGATGAAGATCTGCTCACATTACCACATTAGGGCATTATTCAAAATTTACTCAAGTAATTTCTTCAGAGAAAGCCAACTTACTTATCCAAGTGGAGATTCAAAAAACTAAGGGAGCCATCTGGTGGCTCATATGCCTACTAACCAACATTTCTTCCCTTGGGCACAAGATTACAGTCCTATGAGCACTGTCCCTGGAGCAAATGGGCCAAGCCAACCCAGAGCTGACAGAAAGCATTCTGATGCTTTAGGAAAACTGAACAATGTAATTTAGACACAATAAAACCAAAATTAAAGTTGGAAATGATTAAGGGTAATCTGATATTATTCTCCCTACCTGCTCCGAAAAAGAGACCAAATAATGGCTATGAGTAGCAAAAAGTTGTGTTTTGCACCCCATTTCAAGATTGCATTTTTCACAAAGAATACAAAGATAATTACCTTAATAATTACAAAACTAGAAATCCAACCAAAAAAAACCAAGAAGCAAGGCTTGCTGAAATGATGCATAAGTTTACTTGGCTTTATATCTTGCTCCTAGTTTGTAAGAGAAGCAGGAGAGTAGGGTGGAAAGATACAGTTCCTGCTCAGAAAAATAAAATAAATTCAGATTCTGAACATTGTAATTAAAAGTACCTTAGGGGCTCCTGGATGGCTCAGTAGGTTAAGGGTCTGACTTCAGCTCAGGTCATGAACCCAGGGTCCTGGGATTGAGCTCCACTTTAGGTTCCCTGCTCAGCGGGGAGTTTGCTTCTACCCCTCCCTCTGCACCTCCCACCTGCTCGTGCTCTCTCTCTCAAATAGATAAAATCTTTAAAAAATAATAATAATAAATTTAAAATACATAAATAAAAACACCTTAGTATTTAATGCATATTTCCTTTCAAGTCTACAATATCACACTAAAATTGTTAACGGTTTCAGTGCAGTGTCTGTTTCTTCAAATACTCTTTCTCTATGGTACATATTTTTCATGTTGAAAAACATATGTGTATCACTCTTTCTATGGAGGGAAGATGACTTCAAAATTTCAGATAATTGCCTTGAGTAAGAGATGGCTCTTCTGTAACAATACATTTCATAAACTTTTCTTCTAAAGTTTCTATCACTCCAATGTGCCCAGTCCCAATTAAGTTACTGGAAATGATTTTCTTATTGCATGAGCAAAAAACACTGTTCCTTACATGAAAGCCTAATTATACCAATTTTACTGGCAGCCATGAAGAACAAGCAGTTTAGAGTTCCTCATTACTGCCTTTATACCTCATCGTTAAAGTATAAATTTCTCATAAAACGTACTAGAAAGTTGGCATAAACATTAAAAACCAAAATGCAATTTTCCAAATTACTTACAAAATCAATACAAAGACTACTTTAAAAGAGCACAAGTGGGGGGAGAAGCAGAGGGAGAGGGGCAAGCAGATTCCATGCTGAGCACAGAGCCCAACCTGAGGCTCAATTCCATGACCCTGAAACCATGACCTGAGCTAAAATTAAGAGTGGGATGCTTAACCGACTGAGCAACCCAGGTGCCCCTAAACTATAGGTTAAACCAAATATAATATAATATATATATATAAAATACATGGTGAAGTGTACTATGAAATGTACATTGTCATTGGATATTCCTAAATTGATGGCATTTTGAGTTCTTTTTTAATTGCTTAACATCTTTTGTTTATTATTGTGGTTGTCTTGGATAAACTAAACATTTTCTGAGGTTCATAACCAGAAGTATGTTATGTATCTGTTAGTTCAAAACACTCTAATTACATTAACTGTATGTTCAACCTTTTATTGAATTGTTTTCTTTAAATCAGTTTTACCTCAAATTGCTACTGCAATTTCTATTTTCTAAGGGTGTTAATGTATAAGTTGTTTCCACTTTTATTCTTAGCTTATATTCACCTTTCTGTTGTATTCAATATGAAGCTTAGTTTGATTTTTTGAAACACAAATGATTCCTTCATATTTAAAGCACAAATTCATTACTTTAAGTTTAATGATATCCAGCAATTTTTGCTATAATACTTGCTTTGAAAATGTGAACTTGTTTCATCATGACTGATGTATATTCAGGAATAATATATCACAAAATTTCATTTCTCCTTATATGCAATTTTGTCTGTCAGAAACACTAGGTCAGTTCCCAATCGCAGTGGTTTTGCCCCTTCAGAGGACCATCTGACAATGTCTAGAGACATTTGCGTCATGACGGAGGGATTTGCTGCCAGCATCTAGTGGGCAGAGGCCAAGGACAATGACGAACATCCCACAATGAGCAAGACAGCCCCCACAACACAAAATCATTCAGTACAAAATGTCCGCTGTGAAAAGGGTGCAAAACATGGCTCTGGGTGGACACAGAGAACCGAGCTAAGCAGGAATGTACAACACGCTCACGCAGACCCTTCAAGCATCTACAAGCCACCTGGCTGACCCCTGCCTAGTCAGCCTGCTATCTCAACTTCCTAGAGTTCAGGTAACCCTCCTTCCACCATTTTACAATAACTCCCAAGCTCCATTCACAAATTTCAGATAGTTTTCAAGGGAACTGTTCACTTCTTAATCATTTAATGTGCATAAAATTGGGCTGTTTTCATTGGGTCCCTAACTTCCCACTTTAACACATCACTGATGAGTTTACTGAGTGTGGCATGCCTAATACCATTCTTTGCATGAGCTCTGTGGTTTTTGCATCACGCCGTGAATCTTAGAAACACACGATGTATTACAGCAGAACCGAATGCATGGTTTTGTTTCTGCGTTAAATACACTTTTTCTCTGATTAAATTCTTTACTTTTCAACTGTTTTCAGAAAAGACTTGAAAAGCCTTCACTGTTTATTGCTTGCATTTTCAGAAGTTCAAGAGATGCAAAATCTTGCAAAAAACGCGCTAACGGGCATTGGAGGATTTACCGCCAACTGAACAAATTTAACATTTTTCTTCAGATTTCCTTCTAATGAAATAAATAGAACGTGACAGAGGACACTCAAGTCCCGTTGCCCCCCTCTTCAGTCCTGTTCTTATGTTCAGTCTCATTCTCTTTTTTCCTAGGAAATAAACATGATGAATTGGGTAACTTTTCAGTTCATGTTTTTAATTTTCTACTACCTGTAGGTATCCACACGTCATGTGTGGTACTGCTTCGTCTTTTACAGACAAGGGCTTTCTTAAACTGCAGCTTGAAATTTTCATTTGACATCTTCAGATGCGTATACTTTGAGATGTATGGAATTGATTTATTTTAATTTTGCAGAGCGTTCCGTTCTCTGATCCGTCTTCTTCTTTTTCTTAATCATGTTATGTTGCTCAGCACACAGCTCATCATTAGTTTTTGATGTAGTGTTCCATGATTCATATTTTGTGTGTGAACAGATCAGTTTTTTTTTAATTTTTTTTTAAGATTTTATTTATTTATTAGTTAGAGAGAGAGAGAGAGAGAGAGAGCACAGGCAGACAGAGAGGCAGGCAGAGGCAGAGGGAGGAGCAGGCTCCCTGCTGAGCAAGGAGCCCGATGTGGGACTCGATCCCAGGACGCTGGGATCATGACCTGAGCCAAAGGCAGCCGCTTAACCAACTGAGCCACCCAGGCGTCCCGAAGAGATCAGTTTTTAACTCATATTTATTCACTGATCATTTGTTTTCAGTTCTGCAAAGTGCCTTTGGTTTTATGGGGTCACTGGACCTTTCATTTCTAGGATTTCTTTATCTAATTTGTATATTGATTATTTGTGCACCACATAAGGTTACGAATACTTTCTCCTAGTCTGTGGTTTACCTTTTAATTTTATTTGTGGTATCTTCTACTCTACAGGAGTTTTAAATTTTCTTTTAATTGTAATTTTAATTTTTTTAAGTAGTCTCCACACCCAGCATGGAGCCCAACATGGGGCCCTAACCCACCACCCTGAGATCAAGACCTGAGCTGAGATCAAGAGTCTGACACTCAACCCACTGAGCCACCCAAGCATCCCAGGACCTTTCAGTTTTGATGCAAATATATCAATCTTTTCCTAGGTTCGTTTTGCTTTTTTGCATTTTAAGAAATTCTTTTCTACACTGAGGCTACAAAGATTTTCTACATTTTCTTTCAAGAGGCAGAAGGGTTGTTTTTCATGCTTGGATTTTTAATTTAGTAAGAATGTAGTTTTTTGATAGCAGACAGTAGTGATCTACCTTCATGGATTTTTTCCAAGTGGAAAAGTCAATGGTCTCAACACAGGTTTGGAGGCCTGTATGTTAGCTTCCTGGGGCTGCTGTCACAAAGGGCCCCAGTGGGGTGGCTTAAGACAGTGGAAATGTGTTATCAGCCAGTTCTGGTGGCCAGAAGTCTGAAATCAGTGTCAGCAGGGCCCTGCTTCCTCTGAAGGCTGGAGGCGAGGATCTGTGCGAGGCCTTTGTTTTGGCTGCTGGTGGCGACTGTCGATCCTGGGGGTTCCCTGGCTTGTGCTGAGCACCTCCCACCTCGGCCTCTGCTGTCACATGGATTCCCCCCTCATGTGTCTGGGTCTCTCTATCTCTCTGCTCAGAATCGGCTCAGCCGTTGGCCCTTCAAGGTCTCTCCTGACCCTTTGTCAGAGACACTGAGCATCCAGAGTGGCTCTCCAGCACCTTCCTTGCAGCCTGCTGTCCACACCCTCAGGCCAAACCCAACTGCCCCAACCCCAATGGCATTTTTTTTTAGAATGTGTATTTTCTTTTCTAAAAAATATGGAAGTATCATTAACTGTGTTATGTTAATTTGAGGTGTACAATATAATAACCCAATAATTCTGTACATTATTCAGTACACCCTCGGTCCCCTTTTCCTACTTCACCTATCCCCACAACTCCCCTCAGCTTATTCTCTGTATTTAAAAATCTGGGGGGGGGGGTTGTCTTTTTTTTAATCTCTTTTTTTCCTTTGTTAATTTGTTTTATTTCTTAAATTTCATACAAGTGAAATTATATGGTGTTTGTCTTTGACATTTCTCTTAGCATAATACCTTCTAGGCCAACCCATGTTGTTTCAAATGGCAAGATCTCATTCTTTGTTATGGCTGAATAATACTCCCGTGTGTGTGTGCACGTGTGTGCATGTATGTGTGTATGCGTGTATGTGTATTTACCCATTCATCTAAGGATGGACACTTGGGTTGCCCCCACATCTTTGCAATTACAAATAACATTGCAATAAACATGGGGGTGCATATATCTTTCCAATGTTTTCATTTTCTTTGGGTAAGTACCCAGTAATCTAATTATTGGATTAGATGGTCATTCTAGTTTAAATTTTTTAAGGAACTTCCATACTTGTGTCTGCTGGCCATCTGGATATCTTCTTTGGGAAAATGTCTATTCAGTTCCTCTGACCATTGGATTATTGGTCTTTTGTTTTTTTTGGTGTTGAGTTGTATGTGTTATTTATATATTTTGGGTATTAACCCCTTATTGAATATATCATTTGCTAATATCTTTCCCCATTTAGTTGGTTGCTTTGTTGTTTAGTTGATGATTTCCCTTCCTGTACAAAAGCTATTAATGTTAGTGTCATCCCAATAGTTTAATTTAGCTTTGGTTTCCTTTGCCTTAGAAGACATACCTAGAAAAATATTTCTACAGCTGATGTCAAAGAAATTAATGCCCAGGTTTTTTTTTTTTTCTAGGACTTTTACGGTTTCAGGTCTCATAATTAGGTCTTTAATCGGTTTTGAGTTTATTTTTGTGTATGGTGTAAGAAGTGGTCCAGTTTCATTCTTTTGCATGTGGCCGTCCAGTTTTCCTGGCACCATTTAGAGACTGTCTTTTCCCTATTGTATGTTCTTACTTCCTTTGTCATAAATTAATTGACCATATAATTGTGGGTTTATTTCTGGGCTCTTTATTCTGTTCCATTGATCTGTCTATTTTTGTGATTGGCAATTTTTAAAAATGTTAACCAATACACTTAAAATGAGAAATTATCAGTGTAGTCCCAGTGAATATATACTCTGACTATGTCTGTGGTCAGCAGTGCTTTGTATAGCATCTGTGAGAGACTGAAGATCACCACCACTCTGCTCTCCTTTGTCCTCTGTTCTCCTCCTTGCACCAGTAAGAGAGTCCCAACAGCTGGGTTGAGGACGACGGGGGTGGCCTGCCCTCTAATCTGTCCTGACTTGCAGCTCCCAGCCGTCATTCCTTATGCTCCAGGGAACAAGGCGCCAAGATACCAGTTCAGTTCCAGAAGCTGAGTTCACAAAGCATTGCACCAGCTTTCCAGGCATGCTGTCTGCATAATAGCACACTGTGAGTGGGGCTGAGTTGTTCAAGTTGACATTGCATAGACACAGCCCTCATCTTGTGCGATGGGGAACAGGTCAAGGAGGTGGGGGTGTTGGGTGCACAGAGGTGAGTGTGTCCAACAAGAGTCCTCATTAAGTGGCACATGTTCACCATCACAAGCCGAACGTGAGCCCTCCTGTCTCCCATGCCGAGCCCTGAAAGCTTTGTCAGCAAACAGACTCAAGAAGTAAAACCCTTCACTAGAACAGCAGGGAAACCCAATGCAAATTCCTCTGATGGGGTCAACAAAGTTGGAGTGTCTCATGCAGTGGTTCTCAACTGGAGCCATTTTGTTCCCCAGGGAACATGTGCCAATATCTGGAGACATTTTTTATTTCCTTATTGGGGAGTGCCACTGGCATGGAGTAGGCAGAAGCTAGGGATGCTACTAAGAATCCTATAATACACAGGACAGCTTCCCACAGCAAACAAGTATCCAGTCCAAAAGGTCTACAGTGCAGAGAGTAAGAATCTGTGTTCTAAAGGGATATGAAGACGACTTCAAAAAGATGATCTGGAAGCCTACATAAGGGCAAGAGAGAGGTGTTCCCCTCATTCTACCACTACCTGTAACTTAAAAGTAGATGCCTAGCACAGTGCCTGATATACTGTAGGCATTCAATAATTACTGACTGAATTTACTAAAATAAGCCAAAATCCCCCCTCTCTCCAAGATTCAATTATAATTTGACTGCCGGTAAGAACGTCCCTAACTTTTATACATTGAACTTTTTAAAAAATAACACACTGTCATAAGCACATGGTGACATTGCCTTTTGCACATGGGAGTTGGACTTTTGCATGAATAAGCTGAGCTATGCATCACAGGAACGACTTCTAGCTAAACATTAGGTTTCAGTGGAATCACTGTATTTGTTTACAGCGCTGTATTTGTTCATTTGATTATATTTTAGCATTTTCCTATTACTATTTGTAAAAATAAATGGAAAATAAAAAAATGCAAGCAAAGCAAATAGAAGTAAAAAATAGAAAACTTACAACAGTAATGCAGTGGAGAGAAGACGAAGCTGGAACTCCCTAAATGGAGCAAAAGTGGCCAGTCAGGTGCTTGGTAGACTCTAGCTCGCATACAGTTTGCATCAAGTTATGAAAAAACAAAAACCAAAGAACTATATGGGATGCTGGAACTACAAACTCAGAAACTGTGGCTAAAGGACTAGAGGTAACGAGGGACCATTTTTATTTTTTGTGTGCTCATTTGCATAAATATTAATGTATTTTTAATCTTCCTGGCATAGAAACACGTCCACTCAATCTTTAAGTTTTGCACAAAGTGCATGTTTTAGGAAATACCCTATACATGCAGGCAGAGGGTTGTCTGTATTGATCTTCTAAAGCAAGGACATGCCTCTGGGGTTCTGGGAAGGGCAGGGGTCAGCCTGCAAGGGAAGGCTATGGAAGAGGGCCAGAGAGGTCCTCCCTGCCCAGGGCAGCAGTGCCTCCCCGCTCTGTGAGCAGATTGCCGCAGGATTTGCCTACAGTGGAGGGGAAGACTTCATACTATCACCATCTGATGGCAGCAGCCATTAAAATAATTCCCCTCCCACCTCTTGCGCTGATTCTATGCATCCAAGCAACCTTCTGACTCTACTTTGTGTTCCCAGGTATTTTTGCCTAAAGGGAAAGGATATGCTGCTTTTAGCAAACGTAAGTTCACTAGCTAATTACATATTTCATTAGAACTTAATAAAACTGGCAATGTCCCACTGTTAGTTATTGGGATGCTACTCTGACCAAAAGACCTGGTCTTGGGATGTTGACAGGTTGGCTGAAGTCTAGACCTTAGATTGCAGGAATTAAGTATTCTAGTAAATGCCACTCCTTGGGGGCTGCTTATGCCTGTGCTGATGTTCCCAGGTCTTCCCTAGTCCTAACAACCATCTGCAGCTGGATGAATTTCAAGCTTGGGGATGGCCTGGCCAAGCAGCAGGTAAGTGAGTATCTACTGGGCCACTTCATGTGTTAATGTCACAGCTGCAAAAAACTCATTAGTGCTGAGTACCCTGGGAAATCTTGAAAGCCACCTTTCCACCGACCTCTGGGTCAAAGGCAATTCACAGAGACCCCCAAAGCCAAAACAAGACCTACAATAAATCTGGGTGGGGACTTCCACAAGTCTCCTGTGGTTTGATTTCTTAAAAGAGGCATCTACTTAGCCGAAGCCCTAAAAAGATCTGAAATAGGAATCTCAAAAGGATCTTTTCTGCACAGAAATGTATTTTTCCATATGATGATGCTTTGCTCCTTTCACAGTGAGGGGTCTTTGAAGCTCCTCAAAGTGTCAGATCGACAATGTAGCCTGCTGTTGCTAAGCTCTGTGCCCTTGTACTTCCTCTTCTTGTCAGTAAAGGGGTGGATGCGGGTATGCACATGCACGCGCACTGGGGGGCAGGAAGGGATATTAGATTCCAATAACCCCAAGCTGAATCTTCTCCTCCTCAGCCCTGTGCACCTCTCTCCGTGGCACTTCATGAGGTTGGCTTTGACTGATATGTACGTACATGACTTTCCTAGCCCCCGACCTCCACTGGATTGCAAGCCCTCTAGAAAGAAGGGCAGCATCTTAACCTCCCGGAATTTTCCACAAGGACCACTATGTGTGGCAATGCTTCAAAAAAACGTCAGTTCCTGGATTGCCTGAGTGGCACAGTTGGTTAAAGCGTCTGACTCTTGCTTTTGGTGAGGGTCATGATCTAAGGATCCTGAGATCAAGCCCTGCATTGGGCTCTGTGCTCAGCGTGGAATCTGCTTGAGTTTCTTTCTCCCTCCGCCCCTCCCACTCGTGCACACTCTTTCCCTCTCTCTCAAATAAATCTTTTAAAACAAAACAAGTCGTAGTTCCTCTTGACTATTTTTCCTACCGATGGTTCTGAGGAGTTTCAGGTGAAGAAGAGTGGGTGTGCCATAGAGGCACCGAAAGTCTGACTCTCGAGCTTCTTGGTGAAACTCTTCAAGGTACTTTCTGTATCCGCTGGGTCTCCTGTTGCTGGCACAAAAGCAGATGCTCCACAGACAGATTCTGACAAGATATATAATCTGTGAATAAATCCCACATTTTGCCCCCTGGAAAGTAGCACTAAACAAAACTAAAAGATGAACAGCTGATATGTGGCTGAGCATATGGGAAACTCGACCAGATCGCATAGTACACAGAATATTTGAAATCCAGTCTGTCCAAAAAAATATATATATTATATGTTCCCTTAATGGACGTATACATTCCAACAGAAGAATTCTGGTAGAAATTCATTTTGGACTGACTTACTTTTTCATGGCATACAGAAATAAACTAATGTTTGATCATCTTCATTACCGATGTTCCCTTAATTCTAGACTAGCATTGCTGTTTCTCCAAAGCAGGAGGGCAGGAGTGGGTAGACTAGATACTAGGAGCTGCTGGGAAGGACAGACACGGAAATGGTGTGGGGACGGTGGGTTGAGGCTGAATCTCCTTCCCGAATACGTACTAACAGAATTTGCAATAACATCTGCTTTGTCTTATCAAAACAAAGAATGCTTTGCGCGATGTTGCTTTTTATTAAAACATCAGCCCACAGTAGCATTAAGTAGCAAGTTCTCTGAAGGACAACTTAGTGTTTCCCCACTCTAAAAATGAAAAAAAGAAAGAAAGAAATTAATTACAGGAACAAAGGAAATTTGTCAGAACACTTGCAAGGCTGTATTGTCACACATATTTATCTGCAAGGGATCCTGCTGAGCTTTCTGCTCTCTTTGCCTTCTTTGTCTTTCCTTATACTTTTCCTGCCTTTCCTGTAAAGCAGGGTTAGGGAGTTTTTCACTGTGTTTTTCTCCGTTGGCCCTGCAGGTGGCCCCCGCGTCCCAGTGCGCTCAGACCGCCTGACTATAAATAAATCCTGATTCTTCAGAAGCAAATACTTGCCATATCACCTTATGTAACTAAAACAGACAGTTTTCTATTTTGCTTTCAGCCAGAAACCAACTGTTCTGGGAATCACAGGGCCATTAGACCTTATTAAGCTGAAATTAATACAAAGAGGCAGAGAAGAAGAAAAAGAACAGGCATCCATGACTGGGAGTTAGAGAGGCAACAGGTTTCAGTGGGGGGCGGGGGGATGGATTTTGACTTCATGAAGAGTGAGACCAGCAAAATACACAAACACATATTCTGCCAAACAAAAATCCATATTACAGTCTGAACAAGATGAAAATTCCAGGTATGAGTGATCAAATGGCAAACCCAACAGGGATTTGTGTAACTTTTTATCTGCCTGTGATGCTCATGGATACCCCAGTGTACACTTGGGGGGCCACGTCTGTGATAGGGTTCTGTTCATCCCAGGTTTCTGGGTTGTACTGAAAATCTGCTCTTTACGGGATATAGTTTGTTCTTTACAAAATCTCCCGTGCCCGGGTCCTGTGTCTTAAACTCACAGGTTAAGGTTGGATAGGGTTCTGGGCTGCAGCAGGTGGATTAATTCAAGCCTTGCTGGCCACATATCAGTCCATCCTCCACCCCATAACTTGCAGGACCTAAAGAAGTCATGGCCCTGGACTCCCAGGTTGTCCCAAGTGTTAATGCGATCGTGTACAAAATCAAGAGCTATTAACACTATAGCAGAAGTACTTGTTTGCTTTTTTGTTTCTCCTACTAATCTGGAAGCTCTTTATTTTTCATCTGGGTATCTTCCATAGCTGGTGGTGTTCCTACTCTAGAATGCATGCTCAACAAACAGGTACAACAAACAGGTACAGCCCAACTCCCGAAAGCCATCAACTGATTGTCCAAAGGGTTCTGGTGGAGGTGACACAACACTTACTTATAAGCCGATATCGTTCCAGCTACTGCACCTATTTGTAGAAATATGTCTTGGGTTCCAGGTGGGAAAACTAAGGAAGAATCTGGGTGTCTTTGAATCAATTAGCTACAGGTCATAACAGTCAATATTTCTTTGAAAAATAACGTGACACTGTTTAAGCACTGATATAATCTCTCATTAAATGTTCATAGCAATCTGTAAGATCAGGTCTTATGATCATATTTTATTGTGTTTTTTTAAAGATTTTATTTATTTATTTGACAGACAGAGATCTCAAGTAGGTGGAGACACAGGCAGAGAGAGAGAGAGGAGGAAGCAGGCTTCCCGCTGAACAGACAGCTGGATGCAGGGCTCCATCCCAGGAGTCTAGGATCATGACCCAAGCCAAAGGCACCCAGGTGCCCCATATGATCACATTTTAAAGAGAGGAAACCAAGGACCAGGGAAGTTGAGTGATCTGCTTAAATGCACACAGTAAGTTGCAGAGTCAGGGTGCGAACCCACGTGGTATGCCTTGCGAGCTGTTTCTCTGCATCACTACCCATCCTCCCTCCCTGTACTGTGTGGGTGTCTCTAGTTCCATCAGTGGAAAGTCTTAGGCAGCACCCACACTAATACCAGTAACTTCCTCCTGGGGGGGTGGGGAATGGAGGAGGAAGGGCTTTGCAAATGTGACCTGACTCAACCTTATCAGTAGCTGTCATTCATGTTGCTCCCACGCATACATCGTCATCCACTAAGGGAAGCTTCTAGAACTTCAGTTCAGAATTTCTGTTGTTCTTGGAACTTTCAAGTGCTTCCTGGAGATCCTATTTTCTAATCAAGATGAATGAAATTAGGATGACAAACTCTATTGGGACAAACAAACCTCAAAACCTACAATGGCTCCAATACGGGAGAAATTTATTTCTTGCACACACAAGCTCATACGTTCACGATCATTGCTCTCCTCCCCTGAGTGACTCCAGGACCTGAGCTCCTTCCTTTGAATTGTTCCATCTTCAACAAGAAGGGCGTGCATCCCCGTCAATTCAGCAGAAGGAGAAACAGTACAAAGAATTTTGAACAGGTGGTTTGGATGGGCCAGGCCCAGAAAGCACCCATTACTTCCGCTTACATATGATTGGGCAGAACACGCTCATGGGGCTGAATCTAGCTGCAGGGTTAAGTGGAAAAATACAATGCAGCGCTGTGCCCAGGAGGAAAAGGAAACAGGTTTGATAAATAGCTAGCCAGCTTCAGCCACACAGGCTAATCTTAGAATTAGCAAGAGGTTCAATCAATAAAAGAATTTCAAACCCTTACATCATTACAGTCCATCAAGTTTTGGGTTTTTGTTTTGTTTTGTTTTTGGTAAGGGAGAGAACCATGACATTGCAACTTCCGGGTTCTTCATTTTATGCAAGTAATTCAATGGCACAAGGAGACCCATTGCTTATCAGCCATGGCTGCACCAGCACGAGGAGGCCGCAGCCAGCAGTTACAGACCTCTGTTTTGGCGTTGATGTTTTACTGAAAATAACCAGTATTTCATACCATCCTGTGATGACAGGGTCACCCGTAGTGACAGATGGCAGAGGCAATACTGCTGATGACATCAGAAATCACAAAAAGGTGAATCTATTCTGGGAGAAGGTGGCGGGGCTGGTGCTACCCACGGGGCTCCTCCCTCACTGCCTTTTTCTACCCCAGGCTCTCCGCGTACCTCCGGACTCCCGGCGCCAAGTTTGCAAACTTGTATTCTGAAGCTCTATCAGTGACTGTGAAGAGCCGTGGACAGACAGACGGATAAATAACTCTGTGCCATTATCCCAGGAAAGACTATTTCTACAACTACCTCCACAGCTCTGCTTTTCTAATTACCAGCAACTATATGATACTCAGGTGCCCCCCCACTTTTTAAAAAAATTTTATTTTATTTATTTGTCAGAAAGAGAGGGAGAGAGAGCAAACGAGCACAGGCAGACAGAGAGGCAGGCAGAGGGAGAAGCAGACTCTCTGCCGAGCAAGGAGCCCGATGTGGGACTCGATCCCAGGACGCTGGGATCATGATCTGAGCCGAAGGCAGCCGCTTAACCAGCTGAGCCACCCAGGCGTCCCGCAGGTGCCCCTTTTCTAAGGATATAAATGCCTGTAGAATAAAAATGATGGATGGGTCCCTGGCTGTTCCTGGAATCAGATCAGCTTTGTATGTATCACCGGAGCCTTTCAGGACTCATGCTCAGAGAAGCTCACAACCCTGGGGACCAAACAGCAGGTGTCTACTGCTGAGCCCCTTTCCACTGCAGGAAATGGATAGATTCTCAGGAATCCTGAGTTTAGAACTGTCTTTTTGCCCCTGCCCTGTCCCTTTCTAACTGACCAAATCCTAATTGAGTAGGATCACAAATGAGGATCACAAATAAGGCAACGAAGAAGTTTGACTAGGACATTTCAATCATAAGCCTTGATAATGAGCTAGCTACCCTAAAGGATTTATCTTTTAGAGGATACATATTCTCATTCCAGAAGTTAGAACGCCATTGCACAAATTTGGTTTCTTCCGCCCCCTTTCATATTATAAGGAGGACAATAATGCAATCGTGCTTATATAATATATCTACTTTATGACATATTTATAAAATTATAAATCATATATAATTATTTATAACATGTACTTGTTACCTATTATATAAGATATGTAATATATATAAAATAATTATATATAATATAGTATAGTATGATATACTTTATATATTATAATAATACAATATTATATATAATGCAGCATATATATATATATATATATAGTCTTCAGCACCTTTCACAGTGGGGAAAGAGGTATTTAAGAAATAGCTAGGGAAGGAAGGAAGTAACTAATGAGTGAATTTACAAACAAGGAAGGAAGGTAGAGAGGAGGTCTTTGTGATATAATCTGAAATTCTCCTAAAGCCCATTAGAGTTTTCACACGAAGTTACTGCAGTCAAATGAGGAGATATGCCTTTGCCCTTGACTCACTGATAAAATGAAAACGAAGCCCAGCCCTGAAGACAGTAGGTTCCCTAGGCCTGGTTTAATGGCCTAAATCTCTGATTAAGAACCAAGAGATCTGGAATTGGAATTTGCCTTCTTTGCTAAATAGCTGAGAAGTTATAATTTGGAAGGAATAATTTGCATCTCTTCTGGGCCTCATTTTCAATATTTTAAAATGAGAATACTTCCTGGTCTTGTGGTGGGGAGTGGGGAGGACAGGCAGGCAGGGAGGGGCTGTGGGGCTGTGGGATAACAGAAGGGTAAACTATTGGGGGAAGATATAAGGACTCCAGAGATTCAAAGTGTTACTGATGTCAATTCAGAATTTAGAAGACAGCACCACTTTCATATTCATCTGTAATTTTCAAAATGCATTCTCCTGCATGTTCCAACATTAATTCAAACACATAATAAAGGCGCCTGCTTTTGCATCTGGGACAAGACCTCAGAAATCATCAAAGCTGAGACAGGGAAACTGAAGGACTCCACAAAAATCTGCTTTTTGCTCCTCTTCATGCTTCTATTCTTGCAAGGACCGGCAAACACCCCCCAGTCTACACATGCCTCAAAAGGCAAATAGTGTCTGTCTTCCTTGTGAGAGACAAGGAGTGAATGATTTCTCTAGAAAAGATAACACCTAGAAGAGCCAGGTGAGAATGAACAGACAAAGCCATATTCCGGACCACCTGTGCTAGAGTTATCAACGCCAAGACTCCCTGGCTCCAAGGGCTGTTGTCTTTGTTCTAGCCAGTTCCCGGATACATGAGTGGACGCATACACCAGACCACAATCCTCAATGAAAACCCCAGACCCAGAGCCAAGAAAAGACTCCCTCCTTTCCTTTCCTTGACTGTACCTGCACTCTCTCTATACCTTTAATAAACTCTGTTTTCACCTCCTGCTGGCTTAAGTTTAATTTCCACCCTACTCCCTTGGCTGGTCCTGCAGGACCCCCTCTAGGTCCTTGGACCTGGCCTGCCTACATCAAAACCACTGATGAGCCTGTATGGTTTCCCGGGTGGGGGCAGGGGGCAGCAAAACCAAACATTTGGCTGGCCTGACAAATGATGATGTAAACAGCTCTGGAAAATAATGAAAATCCCTGCCACCATGCAAGCAGTACCCATCAGATAGCACTTTTTTTTTTTTTTAAAGCAAGTAATGAGGAAAACGCATCTGTGTAGACACAATGATTAATGAATGAGCAGTCTCTGAAAAGCCCAGTTGGTGTCAACCAGCTCTAACCTCACACCTGAGTCACTGTGAGGTACTTTCCTTAATTCTACTCAACAGGCCATCGATGCTTTTGTTTTATTTTTTTGGAAGTGCCCTAAGTGGTCTCTATGTATGATGAGCTTAAACACAAAGACAAATCCGCCCCCTCCCAAAATATAACAATGGGCAACAGTATCTAAAGTAAGAAATTCCAGGCAGCTAGTCCTCTGTCTTTAATTTTTTTCCTACTGACTTCCTATCAAAAATAACCTTTGCTTCGAAATGTTCCACCTGCTAAATTTGCCTAAAGTCCAGCATATATTAAACAAAGTGACAAATTAAACAAAGTGACAAAACGCGACAGAACTATTTTGAAATTGACTGAATCATAAATTCTTCTCATGCCCTCCCAAGGCAGTGGGTAACACATATTCTCTTGGATGGTGGTCTGGGGAGGACACAGAATGGCCCAATCCTGCAGCTCCTGAAGGAAATCTTGCTGTTTCTGAGTTAGCAGACTCTTAGCCTCCAATCTGGATATTTTTATTCCCTGAAGATTTAGGAATGCATTCAATTCTTTATATTTCCCATTCTTTCACTTTGCCTCCCCAGACTCTTAATTGCATTGCAAAGTCTTTTTTTTTCCCCACTTGTCTGTTTGTTCCCACAATGGCAAAGGGGTGGGACCAGCTCACCCCTTTCTAGGCCAGCAACAACAAAATCCCTCCAACAAAGGCCTGAGTGCTCACCCCACATTTTCTCAGCCAAGAATTTTCTTCGCTACAATGTACTCCATCTTTACAAACCCTCACTTTTTTTTTTTTTTTCGTTTTACTTTCCATTTATATCATTGTGGAGGCTCCAGGCTTGACGTGGGCTTTCCCCAGCCTCCACAATCAGGTTCTCGCCCGCCCCAGACGCGGTGACTCACCCAGGAGGAAGGTCTAACAATGTGCCCGGCTGCCGCCAGCTCCCAATATAGCCCTCCCCTGCCCCCCCACAACTCAAGCACACCCCCTACCCCACCTCTGGAGACTCAGGGCCACTCCCTTGGCAATGCAGTACCAGGGGGGCTACTGAGAGGGGACACCGCCCCTCAACATCCCTTAAGATCAGGCCAGTTGCTAGTAGAGCTTCTCCACTCTCTTACAGACCCTTTTGTCCTCTAAGGCTCCCAGCTTCCAAATTTCTTAATGACTCGTAGACCTGGATTTGAATCTGGGTTCGGTTCTAATCTCCAGGCACTCAGGTCTTAGGCATCACCAACCCACCACCACCACCACCTCCCCGCCACGAACGCTAAATTAGACACTTCTGACAACCAACTTCCCTTCAGTTCCCGAAGCCTCTGTCCCTACCTGAGCCTATCCCATTGTTCTGTGGTGCCTGGTACAGAGGAGGCTGTCGGGGGGTTTACTGGCTCCAGTGCCAGTTATTCGAGTACATTGGGAGCCCGGGTTAGGACACTTGAGCAAGGCAAAGCAAATGCTAAGGAGTTGACAGAGCAGGAAACCTGTGCTCAGGAGCTGGGTAACCTGTACAAGGGCCCACAGCTAGGAAGTGGTCTGTTTGGTTTTCGAGCTCCGTGAATTCTGTATATTTTCCTACAGTCTAGGGTTTTTAAGGAAAGCTTCAATCATCCCTCAGCTCTTCTTCTTCTTCTTTTTTTTTTTTTTCCATCCCTCAGCTTTTCTTATCAGCTTACACGCTCCTGAATGACAACAGAAGAAATGCCACTGAAGTGGCCAGAAAAGCCCTTCACAGGCTGCCCTGGGTGCAGCCACTAGGGGGCCCCAGTGAGGCCATGGAGAGAAGCCCGACCACCTCTGGCCTTTGGGTACTTTTTCCAACTATAATATTCTGAGCTAATTATGTGACACAAGTTGTCACTCACCCTCTGCCTCAGAGAGTTCGGTTTACTTCAGGACTTAAGGGAGGACAGGAATTCACTTTAAGTATTTCACAGAATCCTAGAACCATGAACACGGGTTGCACTTGTCCCCCTGCAATTAGTAAGCATTCCCCCAAATCAGCATTTTCACTGGACATCAAGGCCCAAGTCTAATTTTACAGAGCAGGGTTCTGAAAGGATTAGTATCTGTATGTAGTTGTATAAAGAATGTAGTTGTCTATGTCATATATTTCCACATAGCAAATATCTTGCCGCTAATGTTGCCTTGGAAACTCCCATAGGAATGGGCAGGGATGGGGCACCTGGGTGGCTCAGTCATTAAGTGTTTGCCTTCAGCTCAGGTCATGATCCCAGCGTCCTGGGATGAGTGCTGCATCAGGCTCCCTGCTCAGCAGGAAGTCTGCTTCTCCCACTGCTCCTCCCCCTGCCCATGCTCATTCATTCTCTCTCTCTCTCTCTCTCTCTCTCTCTGAAATAAATAAATAACATCTTTAAAAAAAAAAAAAGAAAACAAAATATGCTCCAGTACATCAAGCAAGTCACCCATATTTAATACCTGATAACACCCTAGATCAGTAAAATTACAGAGTCTCACTATATAACAAAAATGAAAAGAAGGAAACAGCCCACCTGTCTGCAAGGCCGTAACCACTGAACTGTCTTGGGAGTTAATATGTATATAAAATGAGTCAAGGAAATCCATGCTATTAAAGAACACAGAGACATGCAAGATATTTTTAAGTTACAGGCAAAGGAAAAGATCCTCAATTCTTTTGCTGAGGTCATCCAGAGATTTTAGAGAACAAGTAATGAAAGTGTATCACCAAGTTTAACAAAAAAAAAACAATTTGCATTGATGTTACCTTGACCACCATTATGCTAAGCTGAGGTCTGAGTGGGATCAGCAATTGGGCAGAAGAGAAGGGAGATAAATATATAGGGCACACTGGCCATCCTTCTTGCATTTTTTTGGTCTCTAAATGGAGTTACTTAAATTGCTTCTTCTTACATGTTACCTCCCTACCCACCCCCAAGGCCCTATCTTCCAACAACAGAGTATGAAAGCACATCCAACGCCCCCCACCCCCACACCTAAACCTCCAGGCTTCCCCAGGGGAGGTGGGGGAGGGGGTGCCCCGTCAGCTTGACTATGAGCCCGAGTCACAGCGGGCAGAAGGCAGACCGTCACACATGCAACCATGAGGTGGGTCTTGAAGGCTGAAGCTAAAATGACTGTGTTCTGTGCTACTCTGAAATTTACTCTGTTGTAGAAATACACTCTGCATTTGTAAACTAAATACAATGTGTGCTCTGGTCATTGCAGTGACGAAGTCACCTTGATGATTCCTAGAGAGGCTGATGAGGATTATGTGGGAGGTGAGGGGTGGGGGGAAGAAAATCATTGAAGGAGCACCTCCAATGTCCCAGGCTTTGTGCTAAGCACATAGGAATCCTTAGGAATCGCCACCAAACAATGGCTTGGAGTCAGTTTAGGGCTGATTTTACAGCTCAGGACATAGGCTTGAAGAGGTTCTAGTCCCAGCCTTTGAAAGCTGGTCTTCTAGAACCCAGGCTGTTTCTGGGAGGCCACAACCCTCTGAACCTTAACTGTCCTCATCATACTCAAAGAACAGGGAATCCGTGAGAGGTGAGAGACAGGAAACTGAAGGCTGAAGCAACTGTATCAACCTTTGCCCTCTAGGTTCTGGAACTCCCCCGATGCTGTCCCCACCTCTTGTCATTTCTTTTTTTGACCATGCCCAGCAGAGGTGTGTGCTTCCTCCCAACTTTGGCTACCTTCCACGCTACCTATGCTCTATCTGGTTTTCTAGCTCTCTTCCCTTGCCAAGAAACACTAAATTCGGGATGTCTGTGTGGCTCAGTTGGCTGGGCGCCTCTCTATGGCTCAGGTCATGATCTCAAGGTCCTGGGATTGAGTCCCGCATCGGGCTCCCTACTCAGCAGTGAGTCTGCTTCTCCCCCTCTCTCTGTGATCTCTTTCACTTTCAATCTCTCAAAGAAATAAATAAAATCTTAAAAAAAAAAAAAGAAGAAACACTAAATTCTTGTTGGGAAGAACATATGAGATGACAAATTGGATTTGTAAGGGAGAACTCAAAATAAAAATTTCACACATTGATTTCTACCCAAGGCAAAATAAACAAACAAAAAAACAACAATTTAAGAAAAAAAAACCCAAAACTCTAGGGCGCCTGGGTGGCTCAGTCAGTTAAGCAGCTGCCTTTGGCTCAGGTCATGATCCCAGGGTCCTGGGATTGAGTCCCACATCGGGCTCTCTGCTCAGCAGGGAGCCTGCTTCTCCCTCTCCCTCTGCCTGCCTCTCTGCCTACTTGTGCTCTCTCCCTGTCAAAAAAATAAATAAAATCTTTTAAAAAAACCCCAAAACTCTAGATAGATACAATTAAAATAAAAATGCATTATTATAACCCTGCTTCCTGATACACTAAAGTTACAGTGAAACCGTAACTAGCCAGTCTTCCACTAACTGGTACTTTGAATAACCAGAACTACTTTTTTTCTGAATTCAAAGTTGAAGAGCAAGAGAATCTATACTCAAATCTCACCAAGTGCTAACTAAGCAAAACAGATTTGGGACTGTGTTCTGGAGTCAGGGTATGTGTCCCACCCCTCTCTAACTCCTATCTTTCTCCAGTTGGAAAATTCTTACTTGCCTGTTGGGTTTTCTTTTGATGATTTTGTCATGGGTAAGTTCTTCCCAAACTACAGTTAGTTCTTCTTCCTTTAAAATCCCAGATAACTTTACACATCTCTCTCTCTCT
>ML100633.1:0-16179 GCA_003697995.1 Taxidea taxus jeffersonii
TCTCTCTCTAAAATGGATAAATAAATCTTTTTAAAAACATACTCATAAATTCTTACCAGAGAGAAAAAAACGCAGTTTCCAATGGATTATCCCTAGAGAAATAAAGTCACGTACCAACTTTGACATATAATAATTGGGAACATCAATAGCCTCCTGAAGCCTGGCCATAGACACTGGATCCCAGACAGTATGTGTTTTAAAGTAATTTAGTCCAAGAAAACAATAAGGAGTTCTCATCTATATAAACTTTGAAGTTGGCTTTGACTTAAGATCCCTTTCTCTAATTTGATCTAAACTTGCCTGATTAAACATAAAAAAAGTTAATAGTTTGAATGAACCAATTACAGAACCCGATTTCCTCTTCAAAAGAAGAAAAGCAACTCACTTAACACCTGCCATCAATAAACTAGGTATCTGTCACAGTGTCCCTCCCAGGACTGATCAACAGATAAAGCTTTGAAGTTGAATTAGCTTTTTTGATTTCTACCTCCCACAGATCTAACCCACGAGTCTAAAGGTCAGCTAAATACTAAATGTGCTGATGTGCTTCTATATTTCATATTCTAGTATTCTGCAGAAAACCTTTGGGGTTGAACTGCTGAATGCTGAATTGGGGCACCATTTGAGCAAGTCTAGGAATACAAACTATTTAAGAAGAATGGCTTAAAAAATGAAATTAAATAAGCAGATGAACTCACAGTAGTTCTTTCTCTATGTAATGCCACGCTTAAGAAATTAGTGATAAATGACTAATGTACTTTTTATCCAGTATTCCAATTTTTATGTCAAGGGTGATTGAGAAATTCCAATTCACAATATAAAAACTTACGAAAGAAACTCCAAGAACATCAATAATGGAAAGAAGTATTTTATAGAATTAAAAACATTTAACTAAATTTAGAATCTCACATGATCTTTTTATACTGATGGTCTCTGAAACTGCCTTGCAATATTAAATTATTAGCAAAATTCAATAACTTGGTGAGTAGAATATAACCATAATGTTCGGACATAACATAGTTTTCTAAGATTAGCATTCGGTATTCAATTTTTACTAATAATTTACTAATATTCCACACTTACCAAAAATAACCTTGGATTATTATTTATAATTAAAACACACATGTATAATGAGATTAATCAAATAGAAAGATAAAGAGGAGAAAAATAAATAAGAGAGAATACCGAACAGAGAAATCACGGATATAAGTATACTGTGACTGAGCATTCAATCAGATCCCCCTAGGCAACCAGCATAGAAAAGGATCAGTGATCATTTAAGTGAATGCTGAGGTTGACTACTAGATATATTATATCTTGTGTGTATATGCATAAGACACATAAGAGGAAAGAAATCACAAACATTAAATGTGACTTTCCCATTCAGCATCTGTCCTAATTCCCAAGCTCCTGCCAGAAGGTGTCAACACTGGCAAAGCCAAAAGACCAATCCATACTACCTGGTAGAGAGTGGATATTCACAAAATCTATGGTACACTAATGCCAAATGAATTGACCAATATCACATTTGAAGATGTGTAGCAGCAATCTGCTCTTCACTTCGACCAGGTTAGAAATGTCAACTTAACTAGAACCTAGAAAAAAGAAAAAATTCTGGGCGCCTGGGTGGCTTAGTGGGTTAAGGCCTCTGCCTTCGGCTCAGGTGGTGATCTCAGGGTCCTGGGATGGAGCCCTACATCGGGCTCTCTGCTCGGCGGGGAGCCTGCTTCCTCCTCTCTCTGCCTGCCTCTCTGCCTACTTGTGATCTCTGTCAAGTAAATGAATAAAATCTTTAAAAAAAAATAAAATTCCCTAGAATATCCTGTATCATATGACATGTAAATCACCATTATATGTAAAATATACTGTATGAGAACAGACACTCAACTTGATAAAGAATGGTATTTCTTTATTTGTGAAGTAGAGAAACCTATAAATTATAGTTAAATTTCATTTTCTTTAGGGTATTAAAAATCGAGTGCCACTAGGCTTGGAATGCCTGGTTTTGATCTCCATTCATCACAAAGTAAAAAGGAAGGTGATATCTGGAATGTAAAGTAACCAGTAGAGTTAAGATTTCAAGACTTATAAGAAGTTTTTAAAAAATCTACATAAGTATTAAATAGACTCTTTCATCTCTATGCCCCCAGGTGCCTGGAAACCACTTGCAGGTTCACTGGAAGTGACTGAGCACAAGGTATATTCCTGGGGGGCAATCTTTGAAGTGTCAGATGGGACACAGCAAAAGGATTACACAAAATAACTTTTTTCCCCAATAATGCACTTTAAACAGGTACTCTCAGCAGCACCCAAGAAAGAAAAGGAGGAGCCTCACAATGTCTTTGGTGCACTGGGAGTTCCCAGCTGAAGCATCTGGTTACCTTGAAAGGAATTCCCTATCTCTGACCTCCTGAGCTACAGAACAGCTTATGCTGCCCAACCCTCTACCTTTCACCACATAATATACTGGATTATTCTCTAACTAACCTAACCCCAGAAAGCATGCTATTCACTCTTCCTCATTGATCTTCATTGCAGTAGGAACCAATAAAATGAATCCAGGCTGATCCCTAATCTTGGACAGTTTTTCAAAATAACTATGGAAGTCAGATTTTGCTATAAGGGATCTATGGCTTCAAGAAGGCCTCCATGTTGGGGCGCCTGGGTGGCTCAGTGGGTTAAAGCCTCTGCTTTCGGCTTGGGATCAAGCTTTCAGAGTCCTGGGATCAAGCCCCACATCAGGCTCTCTGCTCAGCGGGGAGCCTGCTTCCCTCTCTCTCTCTCTCTCTGCTTGCCTCTCTGACTACTTGTGATCTCTGTCTGTCAAATAAATAAATAAAATCTTAAAAAAAAAAAAAGGCCTCCATGTTAAGATACTTTTGTGTGATGGCTGTGTGAGAAAAGATAACCCAAGGATGTTATACATTGAATGAGTCCATTTAGATAACATTTTGGAAATTAAAAAGTATAGACATAGAGAACAGATTAGTTGTCTTCAGAGATCAGGGAAAGGGTAATGGAGAACTGGGTGTGACTGTGAGAAGGCCACACAACAGATCCTCATTTGAAGTTATTCTGCGTTTTGACTACAATTGTTAATATCCTAGATGTAATACTGTATTATGATATTTTAAGTTGTAACAAATTGAAAAAAAAAAGGATACACAGGATGTCTATATATTCTTTTTTATTTTGAAATACTTTATTCATGTTTTATTCAGTAAAAAATAAAATTGAGACTACTGAGAAAAAAAAAAAAGATACTTTTGTGTGTGCCACAGTGAGAGGCTCACAATGGAGTATTTTATGGCCACAAGGACTGATTCAAGGCAGAGACTCAATTCACCTTCTCTTTCCACACATAGTTTTTAAAAAGCAATTTTTAAAATAAATAGATTTGACAGTGCATAGTGCAAAGATTTTACTCTATCTAAAAGGCTTTATCATTGTGCTTCGCAACCACCTGGGGCGTGGTTATGTGAGTACCCTATTCTCATTTTGTTGGGCTGGAGATTTTTTGAAAGCTCCCTGGGTGAGTTGGGCAGCCATACTTGGTAACTACTGACCTACCTCATCCCTGCCCATTTTAACCCTCCTATGGAAGGTAGAATGGCTGGCTGCTTCTTAGCAACTCACATGAACATGGAGTTCACAGAAAGCATCAAACTTAAAAATGGCCCCCCCCCAACAAAAGCACATGATTATTGTTATACAATTAATGTACACAATATGAGGAGTTTAAAAATATGCCTACATTTGTGTTACCATCATGCTATTGAAAATTTTTTAAGGAAAACATGTACAAGAACCGAGGCAGAGTAGGTTTTCAGAAACCAGAAATTCTAGGGTCTTAAAAATAGAGTTAATGAAACTTGTGGTTTGCAGAATTTATGGCTGTCATCCTAGTTTAATTGTTTATAGTTCCCCCCCCTCTCAAAAATCTCCTCATGTGGATAATAAATAACACAATCGATCTAAAAAAAAATAAAATAAAAGCCTGTATCATCTTTCTGCCAGAGGTGAGTGGTTTATATTGCAACACAGTGTTTTTATTTAAAGGCATTATACACCAGTAATTTTTAAGTGAAGAAATTAAACTTTAAAAGCACACAAATGAGAAGTATAGGTAACTTGGTATAATGAGATGCCTCTGTCATGAACGTAATTTTCTTCTTTAAAAAATGATTCATTCCTTTTTTATTTAAGAAAAGATCTTTAAGTATAAATATTCCTAATTAAAAATGGTCTGTGAGTCAAAAATATGAGAAAGATCGAAAGTGTATTCATCAGAGCTGGGCAGCATCCACTATTATTGAAATTGTATTAAAAGAACAGATAATTATACTCTTATGTGTTCCACTTCAATAAACGTGTTTTTGCAGTTGGGTTGCTTTTCTTACTAATGTATACAATAGAGACCAGAAGTTTTATTATCAACGAAAGTATGTGAGATCAATGAAACGCAGCAGAAGGCTTTTATAATGAGAGCAAAGGAGAGGGTAATAACAGAGTGTTATAGGTTCTCCATTGTATATTGATCAACTGTTGTTCATTTTCCATTAAGTTATAACACATAAAAGGCACAGTCAAAGCTCTGGCATTTTTAAGTTGCTTTAGATCTGGTTGAATAACTACTTTGAGCGTGGATAACACTGGCCACTGAACCCTTTAGCAAAGAGAAGCAGAGCTGCTGCTTTGTTCGAGAGGCTGTCTTAACGAAATGCATATTCTCATACCTCTTTTGGACATTTCCAGGATGTATTGTTTCTGGGGGGACTCCCCAGGGACAACCGAATCTGCCTCCAGGAAGCCGTTTAAAATCAAACTGGCAGCATATTTTAGGATCAGGTCCGCACGTATGAGGGATGTCATAGCTGTAGAAGGGCATCATGTGGCAAAAAATATCTGTGCCAGATCCCAGATCTAAAATAAAGAGTCAACAGACAAAAACCCGGATTTATAAATTGTGTTTTCCCAAAACTGATGAAAATGCCAGTACTTTCTACATATATAATGCAAGCTCCACCCTAAATCCACAACCTACTTGACTACTACTCGTACATAAACCCCAGCAGCATTTAACGACCACGAGCCTGAAGGAAGAGACTCACATCTCTGTTTCTACCTCCTCTATCTCAACTGAGCAGAGACCCAACATGGACTAGCATCTGCTGGCCCGGAAAGATACAAACTGAACAGAAGCAAAACTTAATCACTGGCTCATCCAAAATTATGGACTGTGTCCATCCCTGTGTCCATCCCATATGGGCTTCCAGCTCCTTGCCACATCTGCCCCCATAGCAGTTATGGGACACAATGAGAAAGACCATGACACTGGCTGCAGAGGAAAGGAGAGAAGAAGAAAGGAAGAGAATAAAGGGAAGAAAGGAAGAAGGTAGGGAGGCTTATAAAATGCCGGCAAATTCCTATTTCTTGCTGTGAGAAGAGGAAAGGACCACTAGAAGAGTTCACAGAGTCTCTCCAATGTTCACCAATGAAGAGCCACTGGGACTTTTCACCAAGAAAGCAACACAGGACAAGTGAAGTACCTCTTAAAACCAAAAAACAAACAAACAAAAAAAGCAGAGAACAAAACAAAGCAAATAAAAAATATACAGAAAACGAGCACTGGTTCCTGATGCAGAACTGTCTTTAATTAAATCCTCAATGCCAGCAAGTATCATTATCACTGCCCTTGGGAGGTCAGAAGCCTACCACCCAGTGATGGAAGGCTTAAACAAGAGTTAAAAATTGTTACCTTTGTAGTCTCCTGATCTGTAAATACCACTCCCCCTTTATTTAAGTGTGGATTTCTACTTTTCAGCAGTGGGTTATGTACTGCTTTTATGACAAAGACAGACACAACAACAACAACGGAAAAAAAAAAAGCAACATGCACGTTTGAAAAAAATGAAAATAACTGCTTCATTAAGAACCAGAACACACAAAGAAGCTCAAATGAGTTCCAAAACATAATTTTGAAGCAACATGTTCAAATCTATCTGGTAAGTGCTAAAATATTCCAGTTCTATCTCATACTCCATTTAGTTAAAGTAATTACCAGCTCTTTTCCAAATTTTAAAGCTATTATAATTTGTATATTTCTGTGCTGTCAGTTGCTTCCCTGAATCACACTTGAGTGTGACATCACAGATGCTGGTCACTAATGTTTGCTATCTGCACAGAGGCCCTGGGTGGCAACTTTTCTTGCCTTCTCCTATAGATCAAAGACACACTAAATAGCCCCACTCCTTTGCCGTACCTGTACTATTTAGCAGCTCATTTGCACGTCTCAGTTTATCTGCTGCCGTTGGTCTTGCCTTTTATCATACTAATACTGTAATTTCCTGATAGGCAAAGACATTTTCTCAATTTCTT
The DNA here is from genome assembly GCA_003697995.1 of Taxidea taxus jeffersonii. Taxonomy (NCBI): domain Eukaryota; kingdom Metazoa; phylum Chordata; class Mammalia; order Carnivora; family Mustelidae; genus Taxidea; species Taxidea taxus. Next base: position 6,379 of record ML100633.1, read on the forward strand.
CCAAGCATGGTGTTAAGTACATAAAGGTACTTAGTAATTTCTTGCTGATTGATATTTATGGGCAATTTAAATGTGGGCAATACTGTAAGTAGGGCCTCTTCAAATTAAAAATCCTTTTTTTAAGAAATTAATGTGCTCATTTGCATTTGATCAAACTATACAGGATATAACCCCCTACGAGTTCTTGTTTTCCCTACAGGTTTTAATTCCCAGAATAAAAAATTATATAGTTAATTTCTTTCCTTACTGAAAAAAACAGCAATATGTATAAGAAAGTTACAGTCTAGATTTACAAATGATTTTTTGAAAACACTTATGGGGGAACTAACTTACCCAGGAAAGCAAGTATGATGCAATGCAGTGATTTCTGAACATTGTTTTAGCAATGAAATCCTTTTTGCAGATGAAATCTTACTGAGAATTCAGTACCGGGATGGCAGTGAATGCCAGGGGCTTAAAGCCCGGGCTTCTGAACTACACAAAGCTGGATTTTTACCTACTACCTATATGACTTTTGGCAAATGGCTTCAAAGCTCTAAGCATCCATTTCTTCACCATTTAAAAGGGATAATAAGAAAACCAAAGTTAAAGGATAAAGATCTAGTGAGAGAGCAGGTATAAGGCGTACAATACAATGCACGACCCATAATACGAACTCAGTAAAGAAAAAGAAATAATAAAGTATTCTGAATTAAATGAGGGTTGGGAAAGGAAAAAAACCTCTCAAGAAGCCTAAATCTTGTCTCCTCCCCACCCCCCAGCAGAGAGCTGTAGAAGTATGACCTTGGGAATACCTGTGTACCCACAGAATACAGCGTGAAAACAAGCAGTACAGGTAATAGGAGGGCTGTTCCAGGAGGACAGGATTAAGGTTTTAAAAAGCAATTCTTTTTTTTTTTTTTTTTAAAAGCAATTCTTACTAGATGCAGAGACAGGAGAGCCAGAAGGAGAAAACACAGGCCAAATGTGAAATAAATGACTGGACATAAGTTCTAACACATGTTCAACTTTGTGATAAAACCCATCCTTTTCAAAACAGAAGTAAAAGCATTATTCACAAAAGACTGATTCCTTACGGTTCTTTACCTCCTTAAGGCATGAAAAAGAATCCACAATGTTCTATAGATAAATAGCCTCAGCACTTATTAAGAGAATCTTAACACAAATACACTGGGAAAAAAATTGTAAGACTGTGTATCCAAAAGCAACCTCATTCTCAAGATGGACACTCTGAATAAAACCCGAAACAGCAGGAGTTCATAACCCTTATGAAAGAACATCTAGGTCAAGTGAGATCTTCCACTTTCATCATACCCCACATACCCCAATTCTGTCTCCAAAAAAATTCCAGCGTTTTATGCAATGCAAAATGTTTTTTAACTGCATAATGAACTCTCTGAATAAGCATGTGAGAAAATCCAGCACGTTTGAGGAGATAAGCCATCGTTGGTGAATGTCCAAAAGGATCAATAGACCAACCGGACCGAGGTTTCACTCCTGTTGATAAAGAAAATAAGTGTTATTTTCTTAATTGCTAATGAAATGAAAAGAAGTCACAATCCACTCAGACCCATCAGAATTCTATGGTATTCTGGGTTTGGAGACCAAGCATCTCCCCAGCATTACCCTTTAGCATACACTCCCAGCAGGGCTCCCAATTGGGAGCATCCTGCCACCACCATGTCTTCCCAAGCAGAGGAATGGCACTAGTTAATCAGCTGGAGATGAAAGAGGCACTCTGCCATCTTGTAGGTATTAGAAAGCTACTGCCATTTAATGGAGCTAGAGAAACAAACAGGACCTAGCCCTCCGCCTTCTGAGACCTCACAGTCTTGTTTTCCTTTGAGTTGGATAACCCAGCAACCACTGCTACGTAATAAAGAAAAGTAAGCTAACGTATTTCAACCTGTACTCCTCAATCACAATGTTAAGGAATTTTCAGGCTGTCTCTCATACTGAATCATCTTTTTACATAATAGCAGCACTGGCCAAAGTAACTACCATATTTCATTAAATCTTGATGAAATATAATTGTAGCATAATATAATGCCAGTATTTTCTCTCTACCCAGAAAGGATTAATGGAATTTTTCACAGCTGACTCACAGCAATTATGAGAGCCACAGACTAAAGATACAGCTCAATTTCACACAGGGTACAGTATAAAAAAATAAACATAATAAATGTAAAGATTGGGATTAAGGAAAGATAACTAGTTATCTGGCATTACACAAATCTGATCTTTTATTTATTCAGGATACTCAGAACTCTGTGGAACAATCCTGAAGATAAACACAGGGCTGGGAAGCCCGCAGAGAAGACAGGAGAAAGAGTCGGAACTCTAAGAGGACCAAGAATATGTGTCAAAACTCAAAGAACTGACCACATATTTTTGTATTTCACATATGCAATTCACCTCTAAAAACTAAAGAAATCTTGAACTCAATTTAGTATTTTTGTGTTTTTGTGGTGGTATGGTTTAACAATTCTGGAACTACTACTCCTGTATACCAAGATTAGGCAAATTAAGACAAGGGAGCCAGGTTTCACACTGTTAAGGAACCACCAAATATGTAAATGTGGGAGATCAGAATGTACTTAGAACACTGAATTGAAATACGAGGCATCAGCACTAACTTAAGGTTTTGTAAAGAAACACACACCCACATCCATTTTCTAGCTCCATCCTAGGAAGGCCTAGATGCAGTAACACCCCAGGACCAAAGAGTATACCTTAGCTTCTAGATATGACGCTATGCTCTATTAAAAATAACTTTAAGGAAATGCTCATGTCAGGATGGTGATTGGGAAAATACAAATAAGCCTGGAGCTTATACTTAAGAGCATAAAGTAAAGAAATGGTCAAAGCATCATTGGAACATATTAAAATAACTCAGGAGACAGCCTGTAGGGGCTTCCACTATCCAAATGTGTGACAACTGGGGTATCAAAATAAATAATGATAGTATTGGATTATAAACCACTGAATAAAGTAAGAAGCCATGAGATCCATGAGCCTCAAATAAAAGTAAAATTTAAAAAAAGAAATAGGAAATAAAGGAAATAAAAAAGGAAGTTATTCCTTTCAACAGAATGCCAACTAATAATTATAGAAGGAATGACAGAGTTAGAAAATCATCAATGGATCCTAAAACTACAACATGCAAGTCTGATGAGGAAAAGGATATTTACCTATTCTCAACGTGTCTCCCAAAAATAAATTAAGAATTAAAGAAGAAAAATGTGATAGTAGAGCAAAGAAACTTAACAGACACAAATTAAGCAACTGACCAAGGCTAGCAGCAACAGAATTAAAGCAGAGTGTACTGAGGCCAGCAGACATCACTGCAGTGATCTTCCAGCAAAAGTAGTAGACAGGTTTAGGTTAGGTTACAAAAGAAGGAAGGAAAAGAGGAAGGGAGGAAGGAAAAATAACCTAAAGCTAATCACATGGAAATGGACACACTCAAATAAAAAGACTTTCTACAACAAAGGTTTGCACTCTTCAAAAATATCAAGGTCAAGAAATTTAAAAAAAAAAAAATAAAAGGCCGAGGAGCTATCTGTTCCAGATTAAAGTAGACGGAAGAGATGTGATAACTAAATTCAACACATGACCACAGTTGGATCCTGGACTTCAAGAAAAAAAAGAAGCACCTTTTATTAAAAAAAAAAAAAAAAAAAATGCTACTGAGACAATTTGAATATAGCCTATAAATTATATTATAGTATTATATCACCATCACCATTCTGGATTTGATAACTTTCTTCTGGTTATATAAGAAAATGTTTTTATTTCTTAGAAAATACACCCTGAAAGACTGGAAGATAAAGGAAGATGCCTCCAAATTATTGTCAAATGGCTCAGAAAAAAAAAGGCATATGAATCGGAGTAGAGGACATAAGAAAGAGCCCTTCCCAGCTGTCATGCAACTTTTTATAAGTTTGAAATTACATCAAAATTAAATTATAGGGACACTTGGGTGGCTCAGTCGGTTAAGCGTCTGCCTTTGGCTCAGGTCATGGTCCTGGGGTCCTAGGATTGAGTCCTGCATCGAGCTCTTTGTCCAGCAGGGAGCCTGCTTCTCCCTCTCCCTGCTGCTCCCCCAACTTGTGCGCTCTCTGTCTCTCTCTGACCACTAAATAAATAAAATCTTAAAAAAAAAAAAGTTATAATAAAGGATAGCAAAGTCCCAAATAAAAAGGGCGGAATTAGCTTAGAAGTGAGAGTAAGAATCACCATCAAATTCTACAGTGATGTCAGATTTTAGCATAGTCAGGGATGTTTTCCATATCAAACTCACTTGACACATTAGGAGCAGCAACCTAGCTGCAGTGGACTTAAAAGAGTCCCTGGGAGGCAACGATAGAAAAGAGAAAGAATGTAAACAGTATTTTTTAGAACTCTGACATGAAAGGAGATGAGACCTAGGCAGACACCTAGAAAGGACCCCAGTACCCTGTTAGGGTTTTCCTTGGTATGGCAAGTATTGTTTCAAAAGGGGGAATGGAAAAAAAAAATAAATAAATGAAAAAAATTTTGTGCCATCAAGCAAGATTAAGATTATCAAAATATGTAAGACTAAAAATTGTTAGGAAAAATGACAAGAAAGAGTCATTAAAAAGAATAAATATACCACTTGATTTTTGTCAAACCTAACAGACTTAAAAATTAGAACATGAGTTATATGAATAATATAATTAGCACAACTGGATTATTCCAAGTACATTTACTATGAAAGCATAAGAGAAGTCAGGCAACAGTTAGAAAAATGGATATGTGGGGCCAAAGACAACCTTAATAATTCAAACTTTAAAAAATTTATAATGATATTTGCATAATAGAGCTCACAAGAGCAGAAATTAACAAACTGAATAATTTAAAAAAAGATTCCATGACCAAATATAAAAATAAAGCATCCAAAATAACATGTTGTTCTAAGCTGCTTAGAAAACAAAACAGAATGTGAATTTATAAAATGCAGCCAAAGCTACAAAAAAGATATTTCATAGTCTCAAATGTGTTCATCATCTAAATGTAAGAGCTAAAAACCATAAAATTCCTAGGTAAAAACCACAGAGTAAATTCTTATGACCTTAAGTGAGATAACTGTTTCTTAGCTGTGACATCAGAAACACAAGTGCCGAAAGAAAAACTAAACAGGACTTCATGAAAATCAAAACTTATATACATCAGAGGACACCTTCATGAAACTGAAAAACAACCCACAGAATGGAAAAAATAATTTGCAAATCCTTGTCTGACAAGAAACCTGTATCAAGAATATATAAAGAACTCTTATAAGTCAACAATAAAAGGACAAAGAATCCAATTAAAAAATAGGCAAATAATTTGCACAGACATTTCTCCAAAGAAGATATGCAAATAGCCAATACACATAAGAAAAATGCTTAATATCATTAGTCTTCAGGAAGATGCAAATCAAAGCCATCATGAGGGACCATTTCACACACAGTAGCATGGTGAAAATGAAAAAGACAGTAACAAATGCTGTTGCACATGTGGGGGAATTAGAACCCTCATACACTGCTGGAGAGAATGTAGAATGGTGCAGCCATTTTGGAAAACAATTAGGCCCCCTTGAAATGCTAAGCACAGAGCTACTGTATGACCCAGCAATCCCAATCCTAGCTAGGTATACACCCAAAAGAAATGAAAACCTACATCCTCACAAAAACTTACACAAATGTGGGGAGGGGGAGATGGGGTAACTGGGTGATGGGCATTAAGGGAACTGGGTGATGAAATGAGCACTTAGTATTATATGCAACTGATGAATCACTAAATTTCACCTCTGAAACTAATAATATGCAGCATGTTAATTAAACTGAATTTAAATTTAAAAAAAAAGATTTGCTAGGTAAAAAACAAAAACAAAAACCTTATAGAAGTGTATATAGCAGCATATGCACAGTAGCCAAATAAGGGAACACTCTAAATGTCCATCAACTGAAAAAAGGAGAAACAAATGTGGTCTTTCCAAACAAAATAATACTATTCAGCTATAAAAACGAATAGGGCGGGGCGCCTGGATGGCTCAGTGGGTTAAGCCTCTGCCTTTGGCTCAGGTCATGATCTCAAGGTTTTGCGATCAAGCCCCGCCTCAGGCACTCTGCTCCAGCAGGGAGCCTGCTTTCCCTCTCTCTCTGCCTGCCTCTCTGCCTCCTTGTGATCTCTCTCTCTCTCTGTCAGATAAATAAATAAAATCTTTAAAACAAACAAACAAACAAAAACAAATGGAGCACTGATGCTACAATATGAATGGACTTGAAAACACCATGCCAAGTAAAAGAAGCCAGTTGCAAAGGCCATACTATATGATTCCGTGTATCTGCAATGTCCAGAAAAGTCAAATCCATACATACAAAAAGCAGATAAGAGGGCGCCTGGGTGGCTCAGTCCTTTAAGGGTCCAGCTGGATTTCGGCTCAGGCCATGCTGGGCTCCACAGTCAGTGGGGAGTCTTGGATTCTGTCTCCCTCTGCTATTCTTCCCTGCCCCCCACACTCTCACACTCTCCCATCTCTAAAATAAATGAATACATCTTTAAAAAAAAAACAGTCGTGGCATGGGCCTGGGGCAGGGAAGGGTGCAGTGAATTAGGAATGTGACTATTAATGGTTATGAGATTTCTTTTGGGGGAATGTTGAAAATGTTCTAAAAATAGATGGTAGTAATGGTTGCATAACTCTGTGAATATACTCAAAACTACTGAACTGTACACTTTAAGTGGGTAAATTTTATGATACAGGAGACAATACAATTGTAAGAAGAAAATTTATGCTCAGCAAAGGCCGCCAGATCCAAAGAGTTCATATATATGAATTTCTGAAATAAACAAAAATAATCTACAGTGATAGAAATCAGGGAGCAGCTGGCTTCGGGAGACTTGAGGAGGATGAGGGAACTTTATGGGGTGATGAAAAAGTGGCTCATCTGGTATATTTTCGCCAAAACTTCAACTCCATAGTTAAGATTTACATGTTACACTGCATTTAACTTATATGTCAATAAAAGCTAAACATAAAGTAAAAAAATCCCCCAAACTGAGGTTTATAAGGAAAATATTCATGGTTTAGAAGATAGTTAGCTATTTAAGAAAAGTGGCACTGGGTAGGGGGTCCCTAAGTCTGCCTCCCCCATCTAGCAACCTGTTAAGACTCGGTATACAGTCTTACTCACAGCTGTGATTTATTACAGTGAAAGGATACAATGCAAAAATCCACAAAGGGAAAATGCACAGGGGCGGTGGGGGGTGGGGTGGGCACAGTGTCCCTGGGAAACCAAGCACAAGCTTCTAAGAGTCCTTTCCCTATGGAGTCACACAGGATGGGTTCAATCCCTCCATGTTTTGACAACAATCGAAACAACTGTGACAAAAGTGAAATGCTGTCAACCAAGGAAGCCCCTGAGAGACTCCATGTTCAGGGATTTGCTGGGGGCTGGTCATGGAGGCACCCTCAGGCTAGCAGTACATACTAGGTTAAGATTCTGGACTTCCAGAAGGAAACGAACTCAATACACGATCACAGCAGCATCTGTGATTGGCATAAACTACATTGTTTTTAGACAGTCTAAACACAGTGAACCAATTCCATAGTATCTGTGTGGTAAGTATACATGTTTTTTATTGAACTTATTTCTTGGCATTTCCATTTTTTGTTAGAGATTAACTCACTGCCACCCCTATTCATTCCTTATGTTTTGGAATAATTCAAACTTAAAAAAGAGGTGTAAGAATAAAGGTGTAAGAACTCCCATAAACTCCTCCACCAGATTTACTAATTATTAGTATATTTGCTTTATTTTTTTCTTTTGCCAGATCGTTGGTATGATTGTTGTTATTATCAGAATAAGTTGCAGGTATCACATCTGTACAGAAAAGAGGTAACACAGGAGGTCTGAAAGTACTATCTTTAGAAAGATCTTGCTTGGAAGCTTTGCCCTTGGCTGGTGTCTGGGGACATGGATTTCCTAAATGCTATATAACTATACTAAGATATGAAATATTTGAAAGGAATTACATACCACATTGCAAGATGCAAATATTAGACATTGCAAAGATTTAAATGAGTGCCATGTTCTTACAAGTTGTAGCGAACACCTGATTTTTATCAGTGCAGCAGCCCCTTCTTGTTACCTTGTTGGGGTAACAAGATCCTTCTTTCTCAGGGAGGACCTATTCACATGGTTCCAGTGGAGCTGACTGTGCATTCCACAAACCCCTCTTCCCCATGACCATTTCCAATAAATTGACTAGGCCTTGATGATTTCAGCCCCTATACCTCTGGCCACAGAAACGGGCTCAGAGTTATACACTTAATTCAAAGTGAGGCAATTAGACAAGGTATTAAAAAAACTTCTACTGATTAGACTGGGAAGATGAGAATCCTAGTTGCCTATGGCCATCTTAGCATGTGAAGAGAACCAGGAGAAGACTAAAGCCATGCAAAAGTAAGCAGAGCCAAAAAATAAAAAATTAAAAAAAAAAAAAAAAAAAAAGCAGAGCCAAGCGATGGCTAGGTGGTTCAGTCGCTCAAGAATGAGCATCCCATTCTTGATTTCTGCTCAGGTTATGACCTCAGGGTAGTGAGATCAAGACCCATGTAGGTAGGGCTCTGTGCTGGCATGGAGACTGCTTCAGATTCTCTCTTTTCTTCTCCCTCTGCTCCTCCCCGACCCTCCCTCTCATAAATAAATAAATAAATAAGCAGGCAGAGCCAAAAGAGACAGTGTCCACACAACATAATTTGAGTCCCCTGGATCCAACCTTACCTGAACCTACCATACCTCTGTAATTCTCAATGACAAAACTAATAACTTTGGTTCTTCTTTTTCTTAGGCAACTAAATTAGGTTTTGCCTCTTCTAACCAATAGTTTTAATATAAAATTAAAATCCCAATGGGATACCGTTAGAAAAAATTTATTCTAAAATTAATAAGAAGAGTACATAAAATAATAGATTACAAAGTAGATGACCCTAAAAGTAAGTTAGCTTATGATTGAAGAGATATCATAAATTAACGAAGGATAGAAAATACTTGGAAAATTGGTTATTTTAAAAAATAAAACACAGCCTCAATCTCACATTCCCCAAAATTAATTACCCAAAGTAGTCCAAATGAAGGAGAAAGACATCAATACATACCTAGATTTTTTTCCAGCCACTGATGTCCTTCAATTAGTTGGTCAATTAAGGCAAAATAATGTGCAGCAGCTTCATCAGGCATAACCCAGCCACCTGTCACAATTTCAAATTGACCACTCTGTAGCAAACTAGAGAGAAAATAATATAGTTTATAGTAACATATATAAGAAAAGTTTAAATAAAAGATTCAAAATAGTGTAAACATTAGGGACAGCCATCAAGCAAGTATAACCAGTATTTATACGAGTTACTAAAAAAATTTTTTTAAACCAGGGAATAAATTTCAACTTTGGGGCCCTAGTGATAAAACATCTTTAGTAAAGTGTGTGCGGTGACCCCTCCCCCATCCTTTCCCAGGCAAAGCCACTGCATGTGATTTTGGAAGTTCCTTTTTATAAGGTTGTGATCTCTCAGACAACTCTAAAGATCCTGAGGTTAAGGGACACATCTGATTTATTTCTGAATCTTACAAAGCACCTAGCAAAGTGCTTTCCTTGCAGTATATGCTGAATGTTTATTGGAGGGCTGTCATTTTAAGCACGATATTTGTTCCAATATACCTATATTGAAAAACCAATATTTATTTTAGTCCTTCTGACAATGGTGAGTTAATCATGCAAACTACACAAAAG
>ML100633.1:21179-37083 GCA_003697995.1 Taxidea taxus jeffersonii
AACCCAAAACTTTCCTCTCATAGCATTTATCACAAAATTTAATTATGCACTGTATGTTTACAGTCTTTCTCCCTCCATAGACTGAAAGCCCCATTAGGGAGTCACACCTAGTTTGCACACCATTTAACACTCCAGGGCTACTATTAGAAAAGGGTATCAATAACCCAAAAGACAAGTGAACAAAGAATATGCAGCATATAGTTCAGAAATGACTGCCTCCCAAAAATGAAAAGAGATTTAGTCTCACTAATAAGGAAATGAAAATTAAAACTTCAAAGAGATGTCAATTGCCCTTACTATATTGGAAAGATCAAAAAGTTGTATAATATACTATGAAGTCAAAGGTGTATGGAAATTGGCATTGGTACATATTGCTGGCAGTAACTATCAAATTGTAAAATACATATGCACTTTTATACATGTTCATTCAAATTAAGTCAGAAAATAAAGTATAAAAATAAACAGGAGCATTATACATACTAAATATAAAGATACATTCCATGCATTCACAAAAGATCAGAAATAAAACTACATGGTCACCCACTGGGAACAGTAAAAAACACAGCTTTTTATGCTGTCTTTAAAAAAAAGCACTCTTCTTTCCTCAAAGGTTCTCCAACATACACTAAGATTAAAAAGCATGGTACAATACCCATTAGGATGGAAATTATACTAAAAAAAAAAAAACCCCAGCAAACAGGTGTTGAAGATGTGGTGCTACTGGAAACCTTGCACACTGTGGATGTCAATGTAATGTGGTACAGTTGCTGTGGAAAACATGGGGCCTGCAAAAATTCAAACACAGAATTACTACATGATCTAGCAATTCCACTTCTGGATGTAGACACAAAAAAATTAAAAGCAGGGACTTGAACAGATACATGAACACCTATGTTCACAGCAATATTATTTATAATAGCCAAAAAGTAAAAACAACCCAAATGACCAATGATGGATGAATGGATAAGGAAAATGTGGTATATTCATGCAATAAAGTATCACTATTCAGCCTTAAAAAGGGAATTCTGACACATGCTTCAACACGGATGAACCCTGAAGACTTTATGCTAAATGAAATCAAAGCCAGACACAGTAAGACACACTGAATGATTCCATTTATATGAGGTACCTAGAGTAGTTCAACTTACAGAAACAGAAAGAATGGTGGATGCCAGGGGCAGGGGTGAAAGTGAATGGCAAGTTATTTTTTAACAGGTACAGTCACAGTTTGAGATCATGAAAAAGTTCTGGAGACAGATGACAGTTATGACTACACAGCAATGTGAATGTACTTAATGTTACCAAATGGTACAAATAAAAAGATGCTAAGTTTTATGTTATGAGTATTTTTATAATAAAAAAATAGACTCACTAAAAAAAAATCAGCACAGTGAGCATGGCATGCTATCATTTTCATAATACACATGTTTTTGCACACAGGTCTATGTACGTATGTTTTCCTGTGTATCTATAATAGAAGAGTTCACAGCAGCTGCGTCCTGTGGGAAGATATAGATGACAAGGAGACAGGAGTGGTTCATCTCTTACCCTTCACTGTGTACCCTTTATATCTTTATATACTTGGACTTATATTAAAACATTAATTAAATAATTTTTTCCAAACCATAAGTATCATACCCTAATTTCTCCTAAGCATTGAAAACTAACATAGCTATAGTATAAAAATGTTATTTTTTTTAAAGATTTTATTTATTTATTTGACAGAGATCACAAGTAGGCAGAGAGACAGGCAGAGAGAGAGAGGAAGGGAAGCAGGCTCCCTGCCGAGCAGAGAGCCCGACACGGGGCTCGATCCCAGGACCCTGGGATCATGACCTGAGTCGAAGGCAGTGGCTTTTAACCACTGAGCCACCCAGGCGCCCTAAAAATGTTATTTAAGAATATTCCCATATTAGATGGCTCAATCATTTTTTTTAAAGATTTTATTTATGTGAGAGAGAGAACGAGAAAGAGGGAAAGAGAGAGAGTGGGAAAGAGCATGAGCAGAGGGAAGGGCCAGAGGGAGAGGGAGAAGCAGACTCCCCACTGAGCAGAGAGCTTGACACAGGGCTCAATCCCAATGCCAGGGGATCATGACCCAAACCGAAGGCAGACAATTACCTGAGCTACACAGATGCCCCCATTTCTATAAAACTTTAATAAAAGGATATTCTTTATGCAAACTGGTGCAGCCATTCTGGAAAAGAGTATCTTCAAAAAGTTAAAATAGGGGGTGCCTGGCTCAGTGGGTTAAAGCCTCTGCCTTCGGCTTGGGTCATGATCCCAGGGTCCTGGGATCAAGTCCCGCATCGGGCTCTCTGCTCAGTGGGGAGCCTGCTTCCCTTCCTCTCTCTCTGCCTGCTCTCGGCCTATATGTAATCTCTGTCTGTCAAATAAATAAATAAAATCTTTAAAAAAAAAAAAGTTAAAATAGAACTACTCTAAAAAAAGGTTACAAAAATACTAGTTTGAAGGGATACCTGTACCCCAAAGTTTACAGCAGTATTCAACAACAGCCAAATTATGTAAAGGCCCTAAATGCCCATTGGCTGATGAATGGCTAAAGATGCCATATAAATAATGGACTATTACCCAGCCATATAAAAGAATGAAATCTTGCCATCTGCAATGATGTAAATGGAACCAGAGTGTATTATCCTAAGCGAAGTAAGTCAGAGAAAGACAAATACCACATGATCTCACTCATATGTGGAATTTAAGACACAAAACAAAACAAATGATCATGGAGGAAAGAAAGAGAGAGGGACAAACCAAGAAAGAGACTCTTAACTATAGAGCATAAACTGAAGGATACCAGATGGGTGTTGGTGGGGGTATGGGCGAAATAGTGATGGGGATTAAGGAGGACACTTTTTTTTTTTTTTTAAGATTTTGTTTATTTATTTGACAGAGAGAGATCACAAGTAGGCAGAGAGGCAGGCAGAGAGAGAGAGAGAGAGAGGGAGAAACGGGCTCCCTGCCGAGTGGAGAGCCCGATGCAGGGCTGGATCCCAGGACCCTGGGATCATGACCTGAGCCGAAGGCAGAGGCTTTTAGCCACTGAGCCACCCAGGCGCCCCTAACGAGGACACTGGTAATGAGCACTGCATGTAAGTGTTGAACCACTACATTGTACAGCTGAAGTTAATATAACATTGTATGTTAACTAACTGGAATTTAAACAAAAACTGAAGAAATAAAAGAGAACAACAACAAAAAAGAGGATAGTCTTTAAATATTTCACTGTATAATGAATATTACTTCATTTTCTCATTTTCCAAAACAAAATTAATAAAATGCTGATTCATAATGAAGCAGAAAATATATGAGATTAAAGAATAAAATTAAAAAATCTACCATCTTGCTATAAATGCATAAGGGGTTATGGTAGGCACAGTTTTTAACCAACTTACTTTACTTATGACTATACCAATGCATACCTTTTCATGTTAATAAACAGACCTATCATCATGTTTATGGTTGTACTGTATTTTTTTTTAAAGAAGATACAGGCTGTACTGTACTTTTTAAAGGACTTTTAATTGAGATAACAACACACAATACACATATGTTTGGTTTGATCAGTTTTGACAAGTGTTTACATCCCTGTAATCACCACCAAAAAAAAAAAAAAAAAAGATACGAACTATTTCCATTAATTCAGAGAGTTCCTTCATGCCCCCTTCCAATCATTTCCTGCCTCAATTGCTCCAAGAAAGAAAGACATTCTTACTTCACCATTTCTATCATAACAGATAAGTTTAGCTACTCTTAGACTTCATGAAATAAAATCCTACAATATTTATTCTTGGGTGTCGGGCTTTTTTTGCTTAATATGTTCATTAGATTCATCCATATTACTACGTATTTCAGTAATTCATTCTTTTTCATTGCTAGACAGTATTGCACTGCACGAATATGCCACATTTTTTCATCTATTATCTTGTGGATGGACATCTGAACTGTTTCCAGTTTGAAGTTACCATGAAAGACTCTGTTATGAAAAGGTTTAAACAAGTCTTTCTGTTTGCATGTTTTCATTTCTCTTAGGTAAATTCCTAGCAGGGGGCTCCTAGGTCTCATTATGTATGTTTTACTTTGGAAAACTCTGGGGGCTTTTCAGAAAGCAATTGTCCCATTTTACTTTCCCACTAGCAACATGAAGAGTTACAGTTGCTGCACATTTTTGTCACCTCTTGGTGCTGTCAGGCTTTGTGATTTTAGCCATTCTAAAGGGTCTGGGATAGAATCTTGTAGTTGTTACAATTTGCATCTCCTTGATGACCAGACATTAACCAGCCTGAGCAAACACACCTTCCTCCACTGCTGCATCCTCATAAACTTCTTCCAGGTGTCTGAACATGCCAAGCTCTTGCTAATCCCTGGTCCATAATCACAATTCTCCTCTCAAAATAACCTGGAATTCCTTCCCCACCCCTACCTAACTGGCTAATTCTAAACCCCTTTCAGGTTTCAACCTGAATACCACCTGCTTCAGGAAGTCTTCGAAGACACCCTTCTTACTTCCATAGAAGGAAACACTTTATTGTGATACTATGTTTAATTACATGTCTTCCCTGTTCTGCCTTGAACACTAGAATCAGGCCTGTCTTACTCACCTCCAATATCCCCGGAACCTAGCACAGTAAATGTTGTTGATTAAATGATGTGGAGTAAATAAGGAAAGGCTTTGGAAATCAGATAATCTTTCAGCTGAGTCTTGAAAAATGAATAAGACTGAGATTATCCAGTGCACAAAAGGAAAAAACAATAAATCTAAGCTTCATCTCATGGCCAAAGTCCTAAACAAGAAATAGCATGTGTCTGGGGACACCCCCGTGCTCAGCAGGGCTAAGAGCAGAATGGGAAGCAGGAAGTGATCGGAGGTAAGGGTGGACAAGCAGGGAGGAATCAGAGCAAGAGCCAGTGTGTGCAAGGCAAAAGAGATGGGGCTGTACCTTTTGACACTGAAGCGGCATTGAAGCATTTTAAAGCCAAGAAGTGACACGGACAGAATGATATATTAGAAACCTAACTCTGTTGGAGAAATGGAGGACACCTGGAAGAGACAGAGCTAGAAACAGGAAGACCAGCTGGAAGTTTTCATAACAGCAGGAAACAAAGGGTAATGGGGTTGGAGCTGGGGTTCAGAGCACAGAAATACTTAAAAAGGCGTAACTAACAACGCTTAGGGGACTGACTGGATGCGGCCTGAGTGGGCAGATGGAAAGACAGAACATACAATGCTTAACGACACTGGTTCTGGGACAAGGCTGCCTGGCTCTCATGTCCTACTTATTAGCTGGAGGATCCTAGGGGTGTTCCTTTACACCCCTGCCTCAGTTTCCTCATAAGGAAACTTAACTCATCTTAACTCGTAAGAAAGCTATAGGACAGACTGAATAAATTCATGTTAAGAGCTTACACCATGCCTGGTGTACGTTAAGCACGTAGGAAGTGTTAGCTGTTACTATTATCACTAAATAGGGAAAAAACAAGTTGAGGTTGGAGCTTTAGATTTGGAAACAGCCCATACGCCTAGTCATTACAGCAGGGTGGATGTGCCTGCAGGATGAAGAGAAGAAGCAAACGGTATGACCCTACAGGCGAGAAAGGGACCTGGAGGAAGTGAGCAGAGGAGGAAATTGAGGGTATGAAAAAGGAATGCTCAGCAGTGCAGGGAGAGACACAGGAGAGAAAGAGCTCTGGGTCACAGAAGACAAAAGCAGAAAGAATTTCAAGGACAGTGGAGTGGTCAGGGTTGACCCTACAAAGAAAGCCTCTCCTTGGGGGACCAAGGAAACATCCAGCGGACAGAGCAGCTGAGAAGCTGAAAAGTACTGGCTTTTGCCAGTATCCACAATGTAAACAGAAGCAGGGAGCTGAAATGATGGAGGAGTAGGCAGAAGTCTGGGAGTGGAGGAGCTGGGGGTGGGCCTTATACTTTTTCAAATACTCATACGCTGCTGCTTCAACTTAGAACCCAAATTAGTTTAGACACCGGTGAATTGCTTTGATTCCTTTGATGAAATGCTATGTATCTTTAGGCTCTAAAATCAATCCAAATCTGCAATTTACTCCGAACATCACAAGACACACTTCTGTAACTTCTCATTGCTCTGCAAATTTTACAGCAGCCTTCGGTCAAATACCGTAAAATTTGACCTGTATAAAAAGTATAATAAATTAACCTGTATGAGAACTTTAAAGGTACATTTTTATAGTGAAACTTGAAATATACATCAATAACTTTGGATTTGTATTATTTAAGAAGGTGATCTCAAACATTTGTCTGATTTCAATAAGCAAACAGATAGTTAAGAAAATAGTACAAGGTTCACTTAAATATAAACCTAGGAAAAAAAGATGGAAGGGATTGGTAGAAAGATGAAAAATTTTCCATTCTTGGGATGCCTGTGTGGCTCAGTTAGTTAAGAGTCTGCCTTTGGCTCAGTTCATGATCCTGGGGTCCTGGGACTGACTCCTGCATTGGGCTCCCTGCTCAGTGGGGAGTCTGCTTCTCCTCCCTCTCTGCTCCTACCCCCTCCCCCCAGCTAGTGCTCTCTCTCTCTCATGCATACACTCTCTCTCAAATAAATAATCTTAAAAAAAAAAAAAAAAGATTTTGCATCCTTGGCAAAGCAATGAAACCCAGCGATGTGGTGAAGATAAAATATTTTCATTAACTGTAAAGTCAGTAACCATTCACTTTGATACCTTTCCTCCCCACACACATGTGAAGCCTTATTTCATACCAAAATGTCCACATGGAAGCTGGTCAAGACCTCGGTGAACACATAAACTGTTCTAGATTCCAACAACTCATTGGGCGTCTTCACTGAACACCAGTCTCAACAGCAAGAGCACATGCACTATTAAAAACCTGTCTCAAGTCTCAGAGCCCAGAGGAAAAATAAGCATGTAATATGCTGGGCGCTAGTCAAGGAAATGCTAAGGCTAATGTTCAGCTGCCTGGTTCTGAATAAGGATTCACATTTTGATGTATTATAAACATCATGCAGTATTTAACTGCATTTAGCCGGAAAATATTCAAATATGAAGCTTAAAAAGTATGTTAACATCCTAGTCATTTTCAAAAATAAAACAAGCATAGACAGAAAATGTGCTGATTATTTAATGGGAGGCAGTTTCTTTTAAATCTACTGGATATGTGTTACAAGTAGGCACCATGACTATAATT
This sequence comes from Taxidea taxus jeffersonii, assembly GCA_003697995.1. NCBI lineage: Eukaryota > Metazoa > Chordata > Mammalia > Carnivora > Mustelidae > Taxidea > Taxidea taxus. Next base: position 28,381 of record ML100633.1, read on the forward strand.
GATTAAATTACTTTGAATCACAAAAAATAAAAATAAAAAAGCTAGATGTTGTTTGCATGGATCTCCCTTTAGTTAACTAGATTCTCATTTTTAAAAGCTTATAGAGCTGAATACTGCTGCCACAGGGGGTGAGAATCAAACAAGTCACTGCTAGAATAGATTATGGGGATCATTTGAGTTATGTTTCTGTTAAGTTCTCACAATCAATTGGTATTCTTCAGGGACAATAAAAGCTTACATGGAACTCTGCTGGAATTAACAGGTTCTGTTCTGCAACAGCTAGCTTGCAAATTTAGGTACAGACATATAATCCACAGACTCATCTTCAAAAAGGAAAAAATAAGCCATTGCATAAGCATTATACTAGCAGTCAAAAAAAATTCTATCAGTAACACCACTTAGTACAAGCTCAGAATTTTAAATCCTGAGAGCACACCTATACATCTATTAACTTTCTCCAAAACATATATTTAGGCAAAAAATACTAAGAATGTTATATTTAAGTAAGTAGGGGAAAATATGTTATCACCCTAGCTCCACAGACAAATGTAGTAAGTGAATAAAAGTGAATGATTATACCAAGAAGGGAGAAAACTTTAACAAAGCTTGATCAGAAACAAAACTCATCTGCCCTAATGTTGCCATTAAACAATGTTTTCTTTGGGGCGCCTGGGTGGCTCAGTTGGTTAATTATCTGACTTTGGTTCAGATGATCTCGGGTCCTGGGACTGAGCCCCATGTCAGGTTCCCCACTCAGCAGGGGGGAACTGCTTGTCCCTCTCCCTCTGCCCCTCCCTCCACTTGTGCTCTGTCTCTCTCTCAAATAAATAAACTCTTTAAAAAAACAAAAAGAACAAACAAACAAAAACAGTATTTTCTTCAAGCAAAATGGTATCATCAAGATCAGGCCTATATTCCAGAATAATTCCCATTGCCAAAATAGCATCTGTCAAAGAAGTTTAAGACAATGAATTAGCATTACATTCTAATTTGCATTCCCACTCCCAACATCTTACCATTTTCTATGCTTAATCTTAGGTTGAATCCCATGAAATTGACATTCTGTACATCAAAAATGGTGAAATGTTGGCAATTTCATACACCTCAACCTAAGTAAGATGGCTAACAGAGTAGAAAGAGAGCGACATGCACCAAGCTAGAGTAAGGAGAAGGGGACTGTCCTCATGCCATAAATTGGTGGCATTTCTGGCAGATACTATGCAGATGAAACTAAAACTATTCAAGTACTGACTTGCCATTGCCCTACAAGAAAAATCAACATGGAGTCACAAATCAGAGAGAGAAAGGACTCAGAGAAATTTGGGCAACAGCCCCTAATCTGGAGGGTCAGGAACTGAAGCAAAGCTGTATCTTGGGACAGACACTAATCACTATCTCCATACTTCAACCTGAGGGCTCTTGGAGAGACCCATCCTACAGAGAAGCCGCTCCACCCCAAGGTCCTTACTGCCACAGAAGGCAGCTCCCTAACACAGCCATGCTGGGAGGAATTGAGCATGGCCTCACTTTACAAAAAGCAGCAGGCAGCAAACCCCATTTCCTATAGAGGTAGCTGGACTATTTCCTATACTCTCTCATGAAGCTGGACCTTCAGACAGGCCAAAGCTCTTATTTGGCTTACTCTCACAAAAGAGAAAGCAGAGTGGAGAAAGCTAATCCGGGCCTCTGTAGCCTCATCCAGCAGAGAGCAAACACTTCATAAATCTCCCCATCTTCCCACAGCCCCAGCTCCTCTCTTCCCCTCAGCCACTCCTGTTCAGGACAGGGACATCTCCTCCAGCTGCTGGGTCCCTGATGACCATGCAGTCTTTCAGAATCCAGCTCACCAACAAAGGATCTGAGGGGAAATACATCAGCTAGCTTTCTTGTTTGCCAACAACACCTGTCGACTGTGGAGAGGAAAGGCACTGGGAGACTCAGCTGGGCACACAGAACTGAGGATGGCAAGTCCAGGCTTAACAAAGGGCTGGGAGAAAATGAGAGGCTATGCTACAGGGCTCACAGGCCACGCTGCAGGGATCACAGGGACCAGGACAGGAAGAGTCTTGTGAATGTACCAGGACTGTGAGGGATGACCTACAACCTTCCCTCTACGTCTACCTCTCCTGCTTCCATCTGTCCGCCCTCGTTTCACTCAGACACTTACTAATGACTCAGAATGCTAGGCAGTAATATACTGATTAGCTGAGCTCAGGCCATAGCTGGCCTGTCTGACCTGAGGCAGGAAGATGGAGGATCTGACATGGCTGAGAGACCATTTCCCAAAAGGAAATCAGGGGGAATGGACGTGGGCCAGTCAATATTAACTAACACCCATAACAAGGAAACAAAGTATTTAGTTAGAACAGGAAGGAATTGAGGCCAGTTACACTCTCTGTTTTGGGATAAATTCCAGGTATATATACATCTGTTATTGTTCAAAGATGAATAAAAAGGGGGAAAATACTTGGACTTACAGGGCGCAACATAAAGAATGCAGAACTGAGGGCTAAGAAACAAGCAAACAAAAACAGTTAAAACCATGCATTCAAAGGCAGAAAAGAACATGTTTCATAGCCCAGAGAACTGAATCTGAGGTGGGGGAGAAAAAGAACCCTTAAGAATAATCTCCCAAACACAGTAAATATAACAAAGAAATAAAAAATGCACGTGCAAAGGAGAGACTCAATACTGGAAAATTCAATCCCCAAAGAAAATAAAAACAGTACACAGTAAAAGCAGAACACATTAGCCAAAGATATGTTTGAACTGACAAATGGAAAATTTAATAACAAGTTATACCTAGATACGTGGTCAAGATTTAGAATTTTATGGATAAAATTTTAAAAATCCTAAAAATAGTCTGAGTGGGGAGGTAGAGGGGAAGGTTATCTTCACTGAAGCAATACATCAAAAAGCTTTTTTAAGAAAGAAAGCATATATTTTATAGTTAAATTCTTTTATTAAAAGATGAAGACTCGGGGCACCTGGGTGGCTCAGTGGGTTAAGCCTCTGCCTTCGGCTCAGGTCATGATCTCCTGGTCTTGGGATGAAGCTCCATATCGGACTCTCCGCTTGGCGGGGAGCCTGCTTCCCCCTCCCCCTCTCTCTGCCTACCTATGATCTCTCTCTCTCTCTGTATCAAATAAATACATAAAATCGTTAAAAAAATAAAAATAAATAAAAGATGGAGACTCTCGGGATGACTTCAGAACTAAAATCTATATTGAGTGTCCAAGAGAAAGCCTCAAAGTGACAAAAGTTAAAATAACAAGAGCTTTTAATATTTATTAAGGACTTCAAATACACCAGGCATTGAGCTAAGCATTTACTTGTATTCATTCAATCCTCATAAAAACCAAGTAAAATAGGTCCAAATATTATCCCTACTTGACAAACGAAAAAAACGAGGCACAGAGAGATTAGGTAATTTGCCCAAAGTTCACACAGTAGACGGGAGTTGTCAGAATTTACCCAGGTAGCCTGGTTCCAGGGCCCAGCCATTTGAACAGCTGTTCTAAATGAATTCTCTTTAATGTAAAAAGGACAGCAGAGATCAGGCAAATCCCAACAAACCACAAGTGAGTGATAGTAATAGTAATTTTAGTCATTAAAAAGAGAAAAGATAGTTATTTGTTAATGGTGAGAGTTAGAGTTTATGATCAAAAAAAGAAATACTCAGCCCAAGAGGGTCCAACCCTTGTAGCCCCATTGTAGATGTTCAGGAAGCAGTTACAGAATGAACGACAGAATGAGCTAATAAGTGAAGATCGGGCATGAACCCTTATGTACTGAATTTAAAAAATAACAAAATCCCTAAGAATAAAAGAAAGCCAACAGGGGAACAGGGACAAAAAAATAGGTACAGTCACTTCTGCTATAAATGCTTGCTTCAAAAACAAAAATCTACTCCAAAGTGAATGATTATATCAGGAAGCAAATTGTGTACTGCTTAAGTGAAATTTTGTCCCCTAGAGACAGTAAGTGAAGAAGGCAGAAAAACCGCATCCAGCTGAACCAGCCACAAAGGGACACATAGGACACACACACACACACACACACATACACATGTGCCTCCAAGGTCTACCAGCTACCTCAGTTCACTGCCTGTGTTCACATATGCCAAAAAACTTCCTGTCAAATTTCCGATAACCCACTTTCTACTACCTTGCACTAACTCACAATCTGTACTCCTTTCCACACCCAGGTCTACAAGCAAATTTCAGGTCTTTTATTGTAGCATTTATTGTAGCATTTATGTAGCATTATGTAGCATTTCTAACCACCTAAGATATGTAAAACTCTACCTGCGTCTTTATTATGTTCGCATCTCATGTGTATGTGTGTATGTGTGTGTATCACTAGCAAAGTTTAGGAATGCTGTGCCCAGTCAAGAAAGGAAAAAAAAAAAAGGTCTGATGGATAATGATGGAAAACCAATTCTCCCCCAAATTATCTTTAAATGTTTGTGTCAACTTCCATCAAAATCCTTTTCTTTTCTGATACGGTAGGAAGAATTTAACAAATTAATTTTAAAGCTCTTTGGGAAAATGAAGTGGTCACTCATTAAAGGAATTTTTCAGTAAAGAAAGACAAGGGGAGATTTAAACTGTCTGCTAATGAAACAGATCTTAAAGCTACAACAATTAGAAATCTCGCAGAAAAGTCCATGAAAGAGGTCAGAAAACCCAGAAATCAAGGTATATTTAAATACAATAAAGACCGGCACTTCAAATCAGTAGGGGAAAAAAACGGGACAATTTACATCTTAGGGCAGCAGCAGAGCACAGCATGGGAGGGAACGGCCTGTGGGGCTAGACAGGCTACCCGGATGGCACACCAGCCAGGCGCATCCCAGCTGGGTGACCCCAGACGACCAGTGTCTTTATCTGTGAAACGAGGACAGTCATTGTACCTACTTCACAGGACTGCTGTGAGGATTATCAGTTATCATTTGTGAAGTGCTCAGAACAGCCACTAAAACAGTAAGTGCTATATATGTGATATTAAATAAATAAAAGAAAGCAGTTCATGCTTGATAATCCTTAACCTCTTGGGAACAGAGGGGAGGGAAACATGGGGAACAGAATCTCCCATCATACCACATTAAAAAGATAAATTTCAGCATTTTAAAAACTGAATGATAAATTAAACTGCGGGGGGGAGGGAAGGACTGTTCATTTGATGTTTAGATTGGGAAAGACCTTTTAAAATAGGACAGTAAAGCATCAAGAAAACAGATTAATATGTTCGATTACACAAGAATTTTTAAGTCTGTATATCAAACACTAATAAGTAAGAAAATAACTTGAGGGAAAATAAGGGTTGATGTACATGCATATAAACTTACAAGTAGGTAAGAAAAAGTATACTATGGAGCAATTCACAAAAAAGCCTGTATATATGAGAAAATATGCAACATTATCAGTAATCAAAAATTCAAATTAAAATATTTCAAGCATCAAACTGGTCAAAGTTTTAAAAAAAATTTATATTGGCGGCCAACTAGGCAGAGACGTTGGTATAATTCTATATGGAAGATAGAAGAATACTCTGAAACAATCTTTCCAGGGGTCACTTTGATTATACGCTTCAAAAGCCGTTTAAAATATTGAGCCCCTTTGACCTAGTAATTCAATTTCTGGGACAAAGGTGGAACATAGGATTTCAATAGCAAAGTTTCAAGTCACTTTTTCAGAGATGAACCAGAAACAAGGAAAAAAGGATGTGAAGAAATATTTTAAGTTTCAGGTAATAAGGCTAAGAATTTTTACCTTCTAAAAATCCAACACTTCAGTGTATAATTAATGTTTAATATTACCAAATTGCAAAAACAAAAACAAAAACACAAAGAAACCAAGAAACAAAAACCAAAAAACAGTTTTAAAACAAACCTTTTAATAGCATCCTTCTTCGGCTTATCTATAGTATCCCACCACTTTGAAAGGTAAGAAATCTCAGACCATATAAATTTTCTCCGTGAGTCTTCTTTCAGCTTGATGACCATGTTATTAAAAATATACTGAGTCATCTCTCTAAAGTAGTCATCAAAAGTCTTCAACCAACCTAAATCAAGACACAAATATACAACAAAGGTCTGATTCATATATATCTGATTTCAACTCAGTTACATTCCATTGCATCACCTTTGGATGCCCTTAGATATTTCATTCATATGAAGACATATTTAAAAATTTCAGAAATGTTTCAAGCAGTGAAATTCCATTTCAATGGATAGGAAACTCAAAAAGTCACTGATGACAAGAATACTCTGAAAACTGCAAAATTCAGATAGAAATGAGGAAAAAATGAGAAAACGACCTGAGGACAAAAAGTATTTATTTATGCTTAATAATTATAGTATCAAATTCAATTACTTATATCTATCTCTAATTTAAGGAATTTGCTTTAATTTTAAAAATCTGAACAGCATTAACAAGCTGGTACTACTCATAATGTGGGATGAAAACTGTATCCTTTCATACGACATCTGAAATTTCCTACCCATTTTAGTAAGTTAAATTAAGAAAAAGAAAATCATAAGAATAAACTGTAACTAAAAGCCAGAAGCAAAGTAGTAAGGTAATTAAGAGCCCTATTATGAATACAGAGAGAAGTAGAATTCTGCCAAGAACAGGCATTAGTTTCCAAAGGCTGCAAATTACTCCATTTTTTGGAAGCACAAACTGACACTGATCAAACACCACAAGTGTATACATGTACATCAGGTCTTTTTCAAAAGAAAATTAAAGATACTGAAGACTTAGTTCTTGGACTTTTCTCAAATATCCAGGAAATTTTATCTAAAGATATGTGCAATTTCACTATAAAGAAACATCATTTTATAGGATTTTATTTCTTTGACAGAGAGAGAGAGAGAGGAGACCACAAAGCAGGGGAAGCTGCAGGCAGAGAGAGAAGCAGACTCCCTGCAGAACAGGGAGCCCGACTTGGGGCTTGGCCCCAGGACCCTGGGAGCATGACCTGAGCCAAAGGCATACACTTAACTGGCTTAACCAGGCGCCCCATTACTATAAAGAAACATTTTTAACAAGATGCATACGTCCAAGCATAGTCCTACCTGTCAGAGCATTAAAGAAACATGATGAGCGACTGAGGCAAGATCATGCCCAGCTGTCTACTGGCCAGAGGGACCCTTCAGAGAACAACCTCTTATCTCTGAAATCTTACAGAGATAGGAGTTTCTATACATGCAGGCTAAACAACTTCTTTATTTTTTCCAAACCTCAAACATGTGGGATGATTAAAATATTAAGGGGTCAATGGGTTAGTTCGTCTATAATTAATATCTAAAATATACTATATTGGCTGGAAAAATATTAAAATCTGCTAGGGCAGAAAAGACAATACAACGATTTTGACAATGAGCTTCTGAAAAGGGTACTGCCACTATGACTATATTTATCTCTTTTAACTAAAATCTATTCATTCAATACATAGTTATTTAGTGACAAAGTTATTTAGTACAAAGTGACAGGTGTGAAGCCAGAAGCCAAAGAGGAATACAGTGTAAAATATTCTTTATAGGACTTTCTTGATCTGGGACACTTTTAAGTACTTTTAAAGTCACCAAAGAAATACTACGTGGATAATTCAACTTTTCTATGTTCAAACAAAAAGCTTGTACATACAGAAAATTCAAAGATAGCTCACTAAATAGTGGTTTGCAAAGAATTCCATCTTGCTTGGCCAAGGTACAAACCTGGATTCATGCCCCAGAGCACAAAGCCAAGATCCACATCTGGATTCCCAAAGACAAGCAAAGAATATCCATCCCACCCCTAGAATGCTCTAACTCACTGCTGAGCCGACCGTGTCAACATTCAAGACAAAAACAAAAACAAAAACAAAACAAAACATCAAGTGCTCAGACCTGAGCCCAGGATATAACACAGGACTTGACAAATATTAGTTATTATTTTACCATCTTCATCAGTCTTTAATTGCCCCTTCCCCGTCTCTACAATCAAAACAGGTAAAAGAGGAAATAAAAGATATTTCTAACATCTAAATTTTGAAGAGTACACATTTATTTAAAACATTTAAATCAACTGTTCCACATCTTAAACATATTGGTGACCCAAAACTTTGGTTTACAAAGAATTCATTCTATGCCCCTGTTATGGGCTGAATTGTGTCCCCTCAAAATTCCTATGTTGAAGTCCTAAACCTCCATACCTCAGAATGCAACTATATCTGGAGAAAGGGTCTTTCAAGAGGTGATTAGGTATAATAAGGTCATGAGGGTGGGCCCTAATCCAATTACAAGAAAAAGCAATTAGGACACATGCACACAGAGGGAAGACCAGACCAAGACAGAGGGCTATCTGCAAACCAATACGGGAGGCCTTCAGAAGAAACCAACACTGCTGACACCTTGATTTTGGACTTCCAGCTTCCAGAACCATAAGGAAATAAATTTCTGTCACTTAAGCCACCCAGTCTGTAGTACTTTGGGTTGGCAGCGCCAGCACACTAACTTAGCCCTAGGGCAAATCAGTGTTGTTACCATCCAAAAAACAAAGATTACATGTGGAGATAATTTATTTTACCAAGTACCATCATAACATTTAATTTAACACATATCTAACTACATATTGCAACACTTAGCTAAAATCCTATGTATGTAAGTAACATCTACTTCTGCACCACACTATTATTATAGATGTGCAGTAAGGACCA
>ML100634.1:0-20004 GCA_003697995.1 Taxidea taxus jeffersonii
GGAATTGAAAGTTATAAAGATAGAATGTTCTCAGTAACATTTCATTAGGGCTCCTGAAAACCAGAAGATAGCATTTTCCTTTTTATTTAATAAGTAAACATTCACTTCCTTCTTAACTAATGTGTTATTCACAAATGGAAACTTTATTAATTCTTGGAAAATGATGAGAGCACTTTGACTTGTAAAATACAAGAAGTTTGCAATATGAAATTTAGAGAGCTGTAGAACACAAAATATAGGGTAATAAAGTGGGATGGGTTTTCTGAAAATTGAGTTTTATAAGTAATCTAAACCTCACTCAGATCTCTCTTAACGGGTCACATTTTAGCTCTAAGTGAATCAAGGCCAAAATAACATAGTGACATAATTCTAAGCCCACAAAGTAAAATTGCATTCATACTACTGGCAACTCCAACACTAGTTGTTTTTAAGTATTAACCATAACAAGCACCTTTTCAGAGAAGTGTAATTGAATCTGTTAACACTTAGAAATTGGATATAGGGAACTATCAAGATGTTTTCTGAATCCCTAGGCAATTAGTCTGACCTCCCATGAAGAACAAAAATAGGTAGGACTCAGGATAAATGTATGCCCCTCAAGGAATGGAAAACTAATCCGTTTGACATTGTTACCCCCAAGTAGGGTCCTCCATGTCTCCCTCTCCATTCCTAGAAAAATCCGTTGAGAACTGGCTGTGTGCCAGCTACAGTGCTAGGTTTGGGGTGTATAGTGTGGAACAAGACAAATACCTCTCCTGTCCTGGAACCGAGGTTGTAGTGAAGACCAACTAACCAATGAATTAATTACATGAGCAAACATGATCTCTGGTAAGGACCTTGGAGAACACAAAGGATGATCTGGATGGAGTGGTTAGAGGCCAGTCCATAGAGTCGAAGAGAAAGGACTTGAGGATTGAAGTGGTGGAGAAAGTGATAGCAAACTAGCATGAGGAATATTACTAAGACAAAGAATGGTGTCAGTTGGGTACAAAAACAGACCAAATCATGCAGTTCTTTGAACCACAGGAAAGGCCAGCCATTTCATGCAGAGGATTTGACCTTCTGCAACCACAAAAAGTACAGTAGTCTCTATAAGGCTAATGTGTTTGCAATATTGGAGCTGAAATCCACAGGGCAGATAGTCAAGAAGGGAGGGCCAGAGGCTGCAGAATAGGCTAAAAACCTGTGTCAGTTGTTGCTCTATCTTGGTGCTGTGGATATCGCAGAAAGAAGCCAGTGACCTTCATCTCGGAGCTAAATACACATGTGGCACAGGAGTCAGAGAAGCTAAAAGGAAAACATAAGAGCAGTAGTAGCCCCAGCTGTCCCCTCACACTATCAAGTTCATCAGCATATCTCTGACATGTATGAGCTAATGAGGGCTACCACTTTGCCTCTGACCTCCAAATTTCATTAAAAGACTCTTCCATAGCACATTCTCACTGGAGCCTTACAGGGAAGGGAACTCCAGGATATGTAGGTTAGCCTAACCAAGTTGACACATCACAAGGTCATCATGCCCTCTAAGACCTTTTACCTGGATCTTTCCCCAGCAACTCCAACTGCTTCCCTTCCAAACAACTTCCCTCCAACAACTTCCCTTCTAAACCTCCTCATCCTCTTTAGGAGTTTCCCTATTCTTGTAAATAGTACAACTTTTCTTATATTACCAAAGCTTTCTAATTCCCTAAACTCTTTTTCTCTCATATCCCCATCTTGCTCCCACCAATATGGAACTTAGTTCTAGAATTTTTACCTCCATAGTATTTCCCCCAGGCGTATGAGTTCAAACTCACCTGGTGATTATATAATCCCACACATTGATTTCATACTCAGTTTGCTATCTGCCCCATTTTAGAACCCCAGAAGTACAACAGGGCCGCTCTCCCCTCCAAAGGCATGTACACGCAAATGAGTTATGGTGGAGGAGCTAACATGCTGTTATCATCATTTAAACCAAGAAAAACATACTGTAGACAAGATGAAAGATCTCATAAAATTGTGTTCTTATTCCTGATTCTAAAACTTTAACAGCTGGGCTTTCCCATGTGGGATAATGTTACATAAATAACTCAGCCAGGAAGCAGAAGGGCTGTGAAGAAGTCCAGCAAAATGATCGATGATCTTGGACACTCTGAATATCACACCCAATGGAGTTACAAGGAAATAAGTGGTCATTGGAAGGTACTAGGAGCTGGTGCTGGTCTGGTCAGCAGACTTGACAGAACCTGAGTCATGTATCACTAATTCTTCCCAAGTTTCCCTTCTATTTAAGCACACTAACACTCTTTATTCCATAGGGACTTCACCTTCCCCACCCAGATTTGTCATCTTTTAATTAGTCATGGAAATGTAGAGAAATTGGCTCTCAGAAAAGAAAGCTGTTGAGATTTAAGGCTCAAATATACTTGATTCCTCTAATTTCCTTTTAAGGGGACATTATCACACAATACATCTTATTTCATATTTTTGTCCACATTATGTAGGTATGGGTCAGGTTACACTTCCTACTTCCACGTCTTCCTTCCGGTCAAGTATATATAGACACAGTTATGGCACAAATGGCAAAAGGCCTTATGAAAGCCAGATGCATGAGGAATAGAACAGTGTAAGAGGGTGAGCGCTGTTCTCCTTTTCCATTTACCTAAGAGGCAAGTGGTGGCGGAATGATAGATCCAGAACTTCGGGGCAAGTCTCATATCCCATGGGTTTGTATTAGAAGATGTCTGAAAGATTTCCAGCTCTGAAAACCAGTGAATGTCCTGTATTTAAAGTACAGTGAAGTCGTTCTTCACTGACCCCCTACTTCTCTTTCTCAGTGGTTGCTTTAACTTGGTTGGAGAGATTTTAGAGAATGGTAATTCACTTGTGTTTTTTTCAGGCATGTTCCTGGAAATCCCACTGTGGTTGGAAGTTCTACTTTGTGAAATATACCCAGGACTTCTTGCCAGAAACTATGTGAGGGCTCACTTCAGTCTTTTTGAAGAGTTACAGGAAACATTATGTGATAACAAGAGTGGTCACTTCAATAGGAAACATTCCCGGGGCCTGTGCTTTTTACTTCTCTCTTTCCCAACCCTGAGATTAACCTTATCTATGAATATCAGCAAGAATCAACTCACCCACTAGCTACACCATGTGCAGGGAAATATCCACCTCAACCTGAAAAAAGGAAAGAAGAAAAAATAGGAAGAAAATTACTTCTAGGCTTTTAATTGCTTGTCATTTTCCCCTACTCTCTGCTCTCCATAAATTTTTATGCATTATGATCCAAGGTAATATGCTAACATAGCTGCCTCCACCCCTAACCACCCTAGCACAGTTAAGACTCAGTGAACAAGAAATGCTTCTATTTTTCCACTGTCTATTCTTGCTTCTAAGAAGATGGTGATGTCTGAAGGACAAGCCCTGTGCTTGAGAGATGGTGCAATGAAGCACTTCAGAATGATACTGGAGATAAAATATCATAACACCTTATGTCTCATACCTAGAAAATGGTTAAAAATGTTTTTTCTGGCTATAAAATTTAAATCTTTGAATTAAAGAAAATTTAGAAAATGCAAATACACAAAAAGAAAGAAATAAAGGTTTCCAGTAATCTTACCAGTCTGAAATAACCACCATTAATGACTGATGTAAAGATATTTGATGTAAAAACATAATTTATTTTCACAAAATGAGATAAAAAATATTACACACTATTTTATAGCCTCCCCATTTAACATGAACATCTTTACACAAATTATAGATTTTTGCAATTACACTATAGCCTGTTACTGGACAATTACATTGTTTCCTCTTCAGAAATGATACCTTTAAAGGAGAGCACAGCACAAATCATATCAGTGTCCTCTAAGATTGCTTTTTTTTTTTTTCTTAGTGAAATGGATATCCCAAGTTCCTACTTAGCTCTGCATGCACATATCTTTTGTTTAGGATAAGAAGCACATGTAGGTAACAAGACTTGATTACTTACTACTCATTATTAGCAGGGCACTTGGAAATTTCTCTCCACTCCACCACTACTTCCAAACTAAAATCATACTCTTAAGAAGCTTAACATTCATATTTTATCAACCTTTAATAGAGCAGGGCACAATGAATGTTAAGTCATTCCCTCCCTTACCACCATGAGTCTTCAACGAAATATCTGTGTACATTAGGCAAAGGGATCAGTGCTTAAGTACCACATTTGAATCCATGCTACTAAACATAGCAGGACACTGAGCAAAACAGAGATGTTCTCCAGGCTGGGCAAAAGATATGAAGCATCTGAGAGAGACAGAGTAAAAGCAGACACAGGAGCTTAAAAATTGAGCCAAGGCTGTGGGTTCCCTATAGAACATTCAGACTTAGCAAGGCACCTCTGGATGCCACAGCCTGACATCAGAAGGCCATCTTCCCTACTGACACCATTAATTCTACAGTTTTTCAGTCACTCAGGGTGCAATGAGGCTATAGCTTCATTTTAATAATGGAAGTACTGGGATGGAAATTTACAGAAAATATTGGCAGAATTCATTTGTTTATAAGATGAAATGTTTTTGCAGCCATTAAATGCATATCGAAGTGTATTTTTGACACGAAGGGTTGCACACAATATATTAAGTGATGAAATCATGTTACAAAACACTATATAAAAAGTGATTTGTTAGTAAAAAAAATCCTATATTTGAGTATACATACACACACACACACACACACACACACACACACAGATTTATAAAAAGAGAACTATAAAAAAATGCATACCAACATGCTAATAGTGGCTTTCTCTAGGAGGTAGGAATAACGATGGTTGTTATCTCCTTTTAGTTTTTTTAATCTGTATTTTTATGGTGAAGATCTATGGTAAAATAAATGCTAAGAATGGACATTTGAATTTCATGCTCTACTTTTTTTCTTTGTGCTTGTTATTTTCAGACCATCAGGCTCTTGATGCAACTTGCTCTATTGATTTTTTTCCTCTTTGTTTCATTCCCATGAGAATATGAAAGGTCTTTGTCATTTTATCTTCAATTCTGTTTTTCTATCTCCCCCTTTTCCCATTTGCTTCTCAAACTAGATGTTTCAAATGAACTTAAAGTATTTAAGGGCGATCTCTTCTTATTTGCCTTTGTGAACAGTATTTAGTAAACTTTCGTCTATCATGTAAATTCTTAATTCTTTGAAGAAGCACAAATGGACTGATTTACCCCCTAATGCCCTGACTTCAAGCATTTTCAACCATCAAGAAAGTAAATCATTTAAATTTAGAACTGACAAGAAACAGACTCCAGGATCTCTAACATATATGCATTAAGAATAGTCTGCCAAGAGTTTTGTGTAAAGGCAAAGATAATAAACTTAAATTGTATATACTAGTCAGTGAACGTTTTACATATACAGTAGAGTGAGTGTGATCCAAGTTCCAGAAATAAATGTCTTGGGGGTTGAATATAAAACTAATGCCAAGTAAATGAGTTTATTTTTTGAGTGATGAAACTCAATTCTCTTCTACCTTAAATTAAATGAAATGCACCTCTCTGAGATTACATGGCACAAGGTTGTCACCTTCATAAATATTCCTGATTCTCTGGTTTATGACAATAATGGCAAACATATCTCCATTCATTTCACATGCTTTATAAAACACTGGAGAATTTGGTATTTATTACACCATTCAATTATACATACTTTGAGGCTTTAGAAAAAAATTAAGTATTTGACAAGTCTTAGTTAAAAAAACAAACAAAACAAAAAAAAACAACAAAAACAAAACCATGTGTGAGTGATTATGTGGTAGTTGTATATGGCTTTAGATATTTTAAAAAAATTTTTTCTATACAATTAGTTTTAGGATTGTTGATGGACCTAGCTGACTGACTGAAAAATGTTGATCCTTTTGAAAGACAGCCTACTGATCAACCCCATCCTCATGTGCTCTCTGTGAAAGTAGGAAATGTCAAACACTCTCAGAGGCATAAGATAAAGAGCCTGTCTCACTCCATACAGAGCTTCTCCCGCGCACCACACCACCAGAATTGTGGACCATGGACGAACGTGCCTGCTTCCTCCACTACTTGCCAGATTCACTGTTTTTTCCAAATCCTCCACTTCCAGTGAAATATAAGTGCTGATTCAGACAGGGTTCCTATTTGCAAACAACATATCCCAAACCAGACCAAATTAAGCAGAAACTAAACTTATTGGAAGGATACTAGTTATCTCCTAAGGATCTTATAGAATACAGAATAACTCAGAAGGCTGAGAAACTATAGAAACAGATGAAAGAAGAACATGGGGGAGCTGAAACCTGATGCCACCGCTGAACCCTGGGCCTTGTCATTAGCACCGTGCTAGATGCTCCTGAAGGTGGTATCTTTGTAAACAATATAAATTCTTCACTTTCTTCACTTCCATGCATCATGTGCTGCAAAATTCGAAGTCCCAAGATCTAGTGTCTGGTCTCCTGCTACCACACCAAGAGCTATACAAAGAAACCACTCTAAAAAAATCAGTGCCTTGGGGTGCCTGGTTGGCTCAGTGGGTTAAAGCTGCTGCCTTCGGCTCGGGTCATGATCCCAGGGTCCTGGGATCAAGCCCCGCATCGGGCTCTCTGCTCTGCAGACAGCCTACTTCCTCCTCTCTCTCTCTCTCTGCCTCTCTGCCTACTTGTGATCTCTATCAAATAAATAAATAAAATCTTTTAAAAAAATCAATGCCTTAAAACAATAGTTTACTTTTGCTTATTTGTACGTGGGTCAGCTAAGAGCTGCTGATCTAAGGTACGCTTGGCTGTACTTGGCTCTAGACTTCAGGCTGAGTTCCATTTCAACTCCTATCTCTTATTTTGATAAGATCAGTGGGCTGCTCAACCATTCTTCTCATGGTGATGGCAGAAGTTCAAGATACCAAGCCAAATTGTATAAGTACATTTCAAACCTCTGCCATATCAAATCTACCTACATTCCATTGGCTAATACAAGTTATATGGCAAGCCCAAAGTCAAGTGGCCAGTGAAAACCACTGCACCTCTAATGAGAAGAGCTGTGAAGTCATGTAGTGCAAGTCATTGACACAGAACGTGAGGAAAAATTGGGACTAATATTTTAATTTACTCTAGTGATAATTCCTATTGGTCAAGTTCAAGCCTTGGGATAGTGCCCTACCTACCAAGGGGATGAACAGAGCAAGTATTTGGCCCTTTTGATTTCTGTAGCAGAGAAATCGTCCTACCATAAGAGGGTTCAAATGCTAAACAGTCATCAAGGCACCAAATACCCATCAAAAGTGCCCAGTCATGCTTTCCCATTCCCTTCGATAAAGTTCCAGTAGATTGTAAAGAAATGGCATGCCTGGCAAGTGGAAATTAAATCAGAGTAGGAATTTGGAGGCTTGGGCTATGTAGCAGGGAAGGAGGAGGCAACATCATTTTTCCAGAATAATAACAATGAGATGATCACACTTGTAAGACCTTTGGTCTGGCTCTACACAGAACCCTGAATGAATATGCTATTCTTCTCTCATCCTCCTACCCAAAAAGATATACTGGAATCAAAGAGGTGTGAATTGAAAAGTAAGGAACAGTCTTATTTATGAAGATGCTCAATCCCTTCTCACACACATCCCATCAGAAAGAGCTATACTCCTTCAAAACAAAACAAACATCAGTGAAATCTTCTTTTTTTCTTTTTTTCTCTTAAGAGAAAACTTTTTTTCTCTTAAGAACTTTAACAGTCATTACTCTGACACCCTGGTAGGAACAGAAACAGAAATTTGGGGTAAACTTAGTCCAATTCTCCCTCTAGTCTCTAGACTTCTTCTTCTTCTTCTTTTTTTAAGATTTTATTTATTTATTTGACAGACAGAGATCACAAGCAGGCAGAGAGGCAGGCAGAGAGAGAGGAGGAAGCAGGCTCCCCGCTGAGCAGAGAGCCCGATGCGGGCCTCGATGCCAGGACCCGGAGATCATGACCTGAGCCAAAGGCAGAGGCTTAACCCACTGAGCCACCCAGGTGCCCCTAGTGTCTGGACTTCTTTAATATTCCTAAATGTGATGTTAGGCACAGCTATGTGTTGGGCAGAAAGTCAACAATTTAGCATGAGTGGCATGACTTGATGAAGATGACAATATGGAGACAGAAATGTGAGCTGGTCCGGGAGAAACTACTTACTGCACATCCTTCAGAAGGGTATGGTTGGGCTGGTGTCTAGCTGGTGCATAAAGCATGCACCAGGAAAGGGACCTTGCCCACCACTGTCCCCTTTTTATAAGTCAGGTATGAAAGCAACATCAGTTGGAGGAATACATATTTTGGACTCAGCTGCCAAGCAAAATAAGCCATTAATTGTTTCGGACAATAATGAGAGTTACCAGCTGTCTGGCACCTGGAGACTTTAGGGATCCAAGTTCCCTGGGAAACTGAGTTCAGCGGCATCTCCTCCCCCCAAAATTGGAACGAGGTCCACCTCACTCGTTGTGGGATAGAGTTCCAGGGTCATTCACTGGAAAATCCTAATAGGTTTAGAAATGGACCAGTTATACTATTGTGACTGATAAAAGGTAAAAGGAACTCGGGGGAAGGTGAATTTTGTAAATAAGCAGCAGTTGCAATTGCTATCGGTGACCATATGTGATACTGATTTCTCTAGGTAAGAGTGAGGCTCCAGAATGACCTTCTTGAAGTCACAAAGTATCTATCGTTAATGTCACTCAGTCCCTAAAGAACATCTCGAACGGCTCCTATCTTCCTGCCTGTTCAACAGATATAAAGCACTGAACATCAAGGCAGTGAGGCATCTGGTGTGGCCTGACAATCAAAATGCAGATTGTACACTTATTACTGAATTTTCACTTAGCAACAAACATATCAGTCTGATTGAATTCAACAAAAAAAAATAGACCTCTTCCTTCCATGGAACTTAGATTCTTGCCCTCCACTCTGACACTTTCATGGAGCTCATGTGTGTTTGAGTGGTGTGTAGTTGGCACATGTTTCCTGAACTGGACCTTTTGGAATGCCAACCCAACTCAGTTTTCCTGCTTTTCTGAAAAGTATGGTCAAGGTATGGATGACCCCTGGTCAACGTAGACAATCATATTCTTTGCCCCAGGTATTTAAGATCTGGTTTGGAGAAAGAGTGAGGCCTGGAATTAAGTGCAGTTAAGGTGCTTCGGTAGCATTCTGGTGAGATGCTCATAAAAACCCTCAAAAGCTTTCCAGTAACTTTTCTACTCCTTTCTTTCTTTAAAAAAAAAAAATGTTTACTTAAACTAGCAGAATTTTGTTTTTGTTGTTTGAAACTAAAATAACTAGTCCAGGGGCACCTGGGGGGTTCAATCAGTTAAGTGTCTGCCTTCCACCTAGGTCATGATCCTGGGGTCCTGGAATTGAGCCCTGAGTTGGGCTCCCTGCTCAGAGGGGGGCCTGCTTCTCCCTCTCCCTCTGCCCTACCCCACTCATGCGCTCTCTTTCTCTCTCAAATAAATACATAAAAACTTTAAAAAATAAAAATAAAAAATAACTATTTCAAACACACTCCTTTTGGGGAGCAAACCAGGGTTCAAAGACATGTAAGTTATCCAGAGAAATTCACAGCTGGATTATATTATTTCTCACCAGAGAATCCAAGAAGGGCTCACTCTGCCCCTACTAACAACATCCTCTGGAACAGGTGGCTGGCTCAATGTTTCACATCTTCTATCTAAGACAGGGACAGGATGAAGTGAAGAAGCAGCTAAGTGATGCTTTTAAACCTGGAAAACGCCACAAGACGTGACAAAAGTGCTATCTATTCTACTTAACGACTCTAGTCATAATTATGCTTATTTGTCAAGCACTTTGTATGTATTCATGTCCTTTAGTAAGGATAGAGGTCTTAGAATACTCCTTAAAGTATCCAGATGTTTCTAGATAAGTGATAGGTTATCTTTCTAAAATGAAATCTAATATACGAAAGGAATTCAAAGATAATGCCCTCCAGCTTGCCCTGACAATCCATCCACACCCCCAAACACCCTTTTGATATAACACACTTATCAAATACTTCTGTAAGAGCCTTCATCCCAGTTAACATTTGAATACTCACAGTGCCAGGCACTGTGCCAGGAACTTCCAAAGCACTATTTCCTAGTCTTGGAAACCATGCAAAGGGATAGGTGCTTTTATTGTTCCATTTACAGTTGAAAAAAATTATGAAGCTTAGTAATCTTTTAGTAACTTATCCTTGGTCACATGAAGGATGAATGCAGCAGAGTTTGGGTTGGGACTCATGTTTCTTGAACACCAGACTTATGTTTTGGAGCCCAATTCCAGCCATCAGATCACTACTTCCATTTATTTTCCAACTATGATCCATGAAGCTATAGATAATTTTTAAAGTTTCTTAGAAGTCACAGAAGAGAGGACATGCTCAGCACTTTGGGCTCCCATTTGGAGAGCAATTCTTTGGATTTTGCTTCAGGCTTCATTTGAAGAAAGGGCTTCACATGTAGAAAATGTTTAAAAACCAGTAGCCTAATCCACTCCCCTATTTGACCTGAAGACCCAAAGTGTTTCAGAGATGAAGTTAGCAATTGGTCCATCTGAAACAAGTATATAAACATCCTGATCCTTCTCTAATTTTCTTTTTCATTGAGTTAACTCCAGATTACACTAATTCCATTTGCTAGGATGATTTCAAGCTTAGGTAAGAGAAAACATTTCTCTTAATCTTTTTATCAGTAAAAGGGAATATACTGACTCAAATAACCAAATGGTCATGAGTCATCCAATAGTTTCAGGTGTGGCTTGATCCAAAGGGTTGATCTAGAAACAGGACTACGGGGTGCCTGGGTGGCTCAGTGGGTTAAGCCTCTGCCTTTGGCTCAGATCGTGATCTCAAAGTCCTGGGATCGAGCCCCGAATTGGGCTCTCTACTCAGCAGGGAGTCTGCTTCCCCCCACCCCTCTGCCTGCCTCTCTGCCTGCTTGTGATCTCTCTCTCTATCTCTCTGTCAAGTAAATAAATAAATAAAAATCTTTGGAACTGGGACTAGGACACTAGAACTAGGACACTAATTGTTTACACACATTTTTCTCAGCTCTATCCTTCATATTTTTTCTACCGCCTTAGCCTTATTTCTTTCATCATAGCAATAACGCCTGCTGCCATTCCAGAATTTGCTCCCTGAGCATAAAGTCCACAACAAAAGAAAAGGTCTCTTTCATAGCTATGGAGGAAGAAGAGCAGGTACCCTCCTTTTCCATAATTTTCTAGCAAAAATCCCTTCACATTTCACTGGCCTGAACAAGGTCTTGTTCCCATTCCTAAACCAATGCTTGTGACCACAGGAAATCAGATGATCTGATTAGCCTAACCAACCCAATCACCAGGCCACTACCAGCAGAGGAAATTAGAGTCTCCAAAGGATAATCATTATACATGGCCAGAAGAGGGACATCAGTGCTAAAGAGACAAAGGATTCTTTTACATGTACCAAAGTACATGCTCTAAGAGAGGCTGAAGCTGAAGCTAAAACACTAAAATGACTGGAACGGCACTTTCTAGGAATGACAGTAACAGGCAGGCTGTCTCCCCAGCAGTTCTGACAAGCTGCTGTCGAGACTCCTACCAGTACTGAGTAAAGCACAGGCTCAGGCTGAGCCAGGCAGGAAGGTAGATGACTCTGCCTCAGACTGGGCAGGTGAGAGCCACTTGAGTCTCCACAGAGCAGGAATAGACACATTATGGCCCACAGCCTATTTCTACATGACCCGCAAGCTAAGAATGGCTTTTATATATTTTACTGGCCAAACATATAAAAGATATTTCATGATGAGAAAATTATATGAAATTCAAATACCAATGTGTATGAAGAAACTTTGACTAAAACACAGCCACACTCATCTGTCTACATATTGTCTAGGGCTGCTCTTGAAATATTTCCTATCTGGTGCTTCTTGGAAAACGTTTACCAACCTTGATTTAGAACATTATCCCTGACTAGAGGCATCCTTACCATCTGGAAACTTGCTAGAAATGCAATCTTGGGCCCACCACAGACTTTTGAATGAGAACCTGAGAATGGAGTCTAGTATCCTATGTTCTTTACAAGCCATCTCGGTGACTCTGATGCAGGCAGAAGTATGAGAATCACCAGTACAGAAGAACGCTAAGATGAAAAACATCTGAAGTTGCAGCCTCAAGAAGAGGGGTACTAAGCATTTTCTGATGCAAGAGTTGAAGGTAATAATAATAAAAAAATTAATAGTACTGGGGTGCCTGGATGACTTAGCTGGTTAAGTATCTGCCTTTGGCTCAAGTCATGGTCCTGGGATTGAGCCCAAGTTGGGCTCCCTGCTCAGGAGGGAGTCAGCTTCTCCCTCTCCTTCTGCCCCCACCACCCTGCTCACACTCTCTTGCTTACTCACTCTCTCTCCATCGCAAATTAATAAATAAAACCTTTTACAATTAAAAACAAATAACAGTACTAATAATAGTGATGTTTACAGCAAACTTGTGAAGTGTGTCAGACATTTTGCTTTATATTGAAGATCTTATTAAAACCTCACAATATGTCAACAAAGTAGTTACTATTATTATCGCCATTTTGTGATAAATAAATTGCAGCTTCATGAGACTGACTGACTAGTCAGTGTTGGTAAGTGGTGGGTGGCTCCGGGCTGAGACCTCAGTGGTTTCACACCAGAGTCAGATGTCCTCATGTCATATACCTCCGAGTTATATAGTCTAGATAAATGGAAGTGTTACTGAAAAAAATAAACAAAACCAGACATACAGCATTTTCTTGAATAGATCTGGAGGAAATTCTACCACCACTTGTGGCCACCTACTAAAATCTATTTCTTTGCCTTGTATATTTTACATAAATTTAAAAAGTAAGATTTTTCCTTTCTCTCATTTTCAGGTCACTGAGAGTCTCTGATGTTTGCTTTATTATATAGATCATAATTACTTAGTTGCTTTTGTTGTTTTCCACATAACTGTCAAAATAGTTTACTTTGGTTTACTTTTGCATGGCAGCAAGTTTTAATTCTTTTTTTCTGGTGGGGAAGGCTGGGCAGGAAGGGGAGAGGGAGCTGGGGGAGAGAAGGGGAATAAACCAACACCAGAAAAAATAGAAATGGAAAAACAAAACCAAAACAAAGATTCCTGGTACTGTAGGATGTCAAATCGAGGCAAAAGACACCTAATACCCAGTGATTTGACCTTTTTATATTAGAAAAACAAAAACATGCTGAGATGTGAGAGACACTTGAAAGGTACAATTTGAATTTTGAACAATGTTTTCCATATGGTGCACATGTCATCCATAATCTTTACAGGTTTCTAGTTCACTCCTCAACGAAATTCACACTTCCGGTTTCAGTTTATAAAGGGCAAGAATTATAGCTCTGCACATCTTAGAAATGCACGGAAAAAATATGAAAAGTATATAAACATTAGTTTTTTACTTTATTTTACATATAGAATAGATATTCAATGAGAACCAGTTTTTATTTCTGAAGAATGAAAATGGTCGTGTTGATCTATAGGGCTTTAATAAACCAGCTGACCTAGGAGATGAACAGCTAGTTGGAAAAAATTTTATTTTGTGTTGCAAAGTTTCTGACTCTGTACATTAAATACAGTGAAACAGCTGTATGTGGACAATGTCACATAATACTAGATGACTGTGCTCAGACTGATCATCAATTGATGGGTTAGCTTAGAACTTCAGAAAAAATACAGTCTTATTATATAGCAAGTTCTCGCAGAGATGAAGATGATCTAGATTAATAATTTTTACATTTCCTTGAGTCATCAATCTCTTTTTTTTTTGAGTCATCAATCTCTTAGGAAAGCTGAAAAAATGCAAGAATTCTCTTTCTATAAGTATGCGTATACCTATAAACAATTACACTTATTAATTCAGGAGGTTTTGAACCCTAAGTTAAAAATTTCCAAACAGCATGAGTTTTGGGGTTTCTTCTGATTAAAAATGTCTCAGATGACAGATGCCTGGGAGGCTCCATTAGTTAAGTGTCTGCCTTCAGTTCAGGTCAAGATCCCAGCCCCATGTCAGGTGCCCTGCTCAGTGGGGAGTCTGCTTCTCTCTCTGTCCCACCCTCCCCCCACTTGTACACTCTCTCTCTCTCTCTGAAATAAGTAAATAAAATCCTTAAAAATCTCTTAGATGATATGATTCCATTGTTAAATCATCTCAATCAATATCAGTTAGGATCACCTGATGGCTTATCACATAGCTCACAGAAATCCGGGGGACCAGGATATGAGTGACCTTGGTGGAAAGTCACTGAAATCCCCTTCTCTACAGACCCAACACTGATAATTTTCAGAATATTTTGTCTTTTAACTAATTGCAACTTCTTATATATATATTTTTTAGTTTCTTAAACAAGGGAAGGTTGTTAGAAGTAATTAATTGAGCTTGGTTTTCATGTGCTGATATAATACTAGAATTCTGACTATAGCTTCACAAGATGCATTTTACAACCTTTATCGGTCCTATCTACAGAGACTTGCGGCCCTTTAAAGTTATCAAACATAAATCCCTTTTGTGCTGTGCCATAGGCAAACTTGGCTCATCAAACAAGCTTCCCATTAGTTGAGGGGTAAAGACAATAAATAAAGTGGCAATGATATTCAGGGGAATTTGGTTTAGTTAGAGATGAATGGCATCCCCACACTTACTTGTGCTAATTGCCCGGTACTAGAACTACTCTGGTTTCTGAAGGAGTGTTTTCTGCCCTTGTTGCTGCTGCTTAGTTTTCTGTCATGAGGAGCTTTCTTTCAGAAATACTCCGAAAGAAAAAAAAAAAAAAAGTAGCAGAAAAGTGTAGAGCCCATTGGGGAAATAAACAGTACAATTATACATGACACTAAAATAAATGAAGGCTTTCCCTCTTCCAGCCCTGCTTCCTCCTAATGACTGTGATAACTGAAGTGTTGGGTTTTATTAAATAGAACAGAAGCTAACTCTCTGGAGATGAAAGCCGCTATTGAGATTCATACCTGCTGAAACAGAAGGAGTCTCCACCCTTTTATAGCTGACAGATAGGTCCATAATGAGCACATTTTGTAGCTGGAGAGAAAGAAAAGAAGATGAAAGAAAAATCTTTTGAAGACTAGGAAAAAAAGGGGGGAAATCCCACTAATAGAGTGAAACCCCTTAAATTGCTTTCCGAGAGACAGAAAACAGAATACTATTTAAAAGGTCACACTGGTTGTTTGAATTACTTTGGCTTCGAGGAGATGAATATTGTGTATGACAATTTAAGAATGTCTGCTTAGAAACCATTTTCACACATCGAACAAAGGAATCATCCCTAATGTATGATTAACTGATGTTCTCTGTTCACCACAAAGGTTGGCTTTCAAATACTTCAAGTGCAGGGTTCTTTATTAATTGGCTCAAGCATCCCTTAGGACTGCTGAGATATTAAGACCACAGGATGCTTCAAGGTTCTTTCTTTCTTGAGAAAAAATATACATACAGATCTTTAAAACATGGTGACTACAAGAGCCTTGTCATCCCTTTAAACGACACAGTGAACCTATCGTTGGTACTCAAAAACTTTTCTGCAGCATGCCTTGTTAGCTCAAAGTCTATTAAACAACAATCTTATTTTTTCTCATACCTTCAAAAAAAAAAGTCTAACTGGATAAGAATGAGCTCTCCCACCCAAACAGGTTCTGTGACTTTAAATGCAAATTACCAAACTGTTCCTGAGGCAAGAGAAGGACTGCATCCATCTTGCTGTTATTTAAAATGAATTTTAACCCCTTAGGCTGACAACAAACACAAACCCAGATTGCCACAAACGGAAGCCTGGGGGTCTGTTGGAATAAAAGCTGCCATTTCCAATAAAAACAGAGCGCTGCAATAAGGCCATAGTGAGCAGGACTTGATGTTGAAATTACGGACCTGCTCTAGATGAGATTGAGGGTGAAAAACTAGGGAGGACACGAGTGACATTTTACATTGGGTGGAGATAATGTGAGCCCCTTCCCACAGGCTAGTGAGGCTGCCAGCGTTTCATAGACCGAGTCCCACACATGCTCCAATCCATTGATTATCTCATTTGGAATGATTGATGCCCCTTTGGCTCCAGGGATCTGACACTCTGGGATCTGACAGGAAATGGTGACTTGTTTATTCATTATTTAATTAGAAAACCAACTGAGTCCAGAATCCCTGTTTTTGAAACTGAGTCTCAATTAGAAACCCCCCTACATCTAGGACTCTAAATCATGTTCTACGTATTATAATGTGTTTATTTAGAACTATATATATATATATATACTATATATATATATAGTATATATATATATACACACACACACACACACATACATACTAGAACTTTCTATTTTATCATATATATTAACATATATATGTGTATATATATATATATATATTAGAACTTTATATTTTATCACTGGCTCTGTAATTCTTTAAATAAATCATCCCCTGTATCCTCTTAGTTGCTAATGGATCGATTCTTTAACACTGTTAATGGTTCAGGCCAGTTCATAGTAGTGACTTGTTAGGGGGGCTGTGTCTCTGTGCTGCCCCAGCCCTCACCAGGCCTGCTCTCTCTGAAATGTGGCTGG
The DNA here is from genome assembly GCA_003697995.1 of Taxidea taxus jeffersonii. Taxonomy (NCBI): domain Eukaryota; kingdom Metazoa; phylum Chordata; class Mammalia; order Carnivora; family Mustelidae; genus Taxidea; species Taxidea taxus. The sequence goes on from ML100634.1 coordinate 16,602, forward strand.
GGGCCCAGAGAATTAACTGGTTCCTGCCTGGTAGAGAGGAGAATCAAAGGCTGGTACTTGGCAGGGGCCTCTGCTCTTACAGCTGCTGAGTGCTAAATTATTACTCATGTGCTTCTCCAGCCGTGCACAGCAGGGCTGTCCTAATCCAACACTGAGCCTCTCCCCTGGCCCTTAACACAGGACTTGGGTTTCAGAGCTGGAATAAAGGGGGCAAACTCAGCTGGCTTCTGCCCAGGGCAGAGTGGCGAGCATGTCTGTTCTACACAGATTGAAATTCAGTAGACGCGTTTCGTGCTCTCCGTGTGCCTAAGAACTTTTGTCGACACCCACCGCCAGCCTAAAGGGATTGCTGGAGAACCTTGCTGGGTATTGCATTAGGTAGATGAGTTCATCTTCTGAGGAACTTCGGAGGCAAAGTAAAAGCATTCAGAGTTTGCATAAAGCTGAGGAAGAATGGTCTCAGCAGAAGACTACAGTGATAGAGGGAGGGAGCTCCCCCTCTTCCTTCCACGTAAAGAACATCACACGCCCGTCTACCTGCGCTTTGCCAACACACTGACAGGTCAGTTTTTAACCTGACCTTACGTGTCTTATGGTCTTCCAGGACCCCAGGGAGGTGTGCCTGCTGAGTATGGTATGTGTAAAGGGGGCAGGGAAGAAAAAAACATAGAAAGAACCGAGGGTCGCAGAGTCCCAGTCCAAGACCCACTGCATGGTTGTAGGACTGCAAACAACTTGGGCTTCCTCCGTTCCCTCATCTGTCTCCTGCTTGTGTCTATATATCTGGATTGCTAGTCCTGGTTATTTCCCACACTTTTAGGATGAATCTCCTGCAACTACAACACCCCATGTGACTATTATTACTCTTTCTTCCCAAGGTAATGAACTCAAGAAGTATAACTAAGAAGCCAGAATTGTCTTGAAAATAAAAAAGCACATACACATTTCTTCCCACATTCCAGCTGAAACCTGCCCTCCACTCATCTTTCAGGAGAAAATTTAAACTTAGCAGACAAAATGTCTCCTACTAATTGTTCATTATCTGTTGTCTTACAGCCTCTAACAGCCCAAACAACTGATAGGTTCATATTTTGTGTTCCCACCAGTTGCTTTGCTGTCATATGGATCCTGCCTTAAAATATTTGCACGCTTTTAAAAATGTTGTTTCAAATGGAATTTGAAAGACATTACAATGCCCCCTCAAAGGCAAACCCACAGGAAAGGTGGTATTAGAGACGTGCTGTATATAGTGTCATGTTCTGTTACGCATTTTTCATTTTTTTCATTGACCAATTCTTCAAGGCCTCCAATCTTCCTTTTTATGTGCCATCTTCGAGGGCACACAAGGAACAAAATCAAGAAAACCTGTGGTTTCTGTAGGTGGTTTTACATAATGGCCAAAGTCATCTCAGAGACATTGCCTTAATGCAGTTTAACTCCAGCTCTTTGTGGTGGGGGCCTGGAAGTCCACAACAGTTTGACACACTGTGGAAAGGATCCTGTTTGCTTTTGAGAGCCCCCTGAACTCTTCCAGGCTCCTGAGAGCCATTGATCCAGCACTGTCCAACAGAGGTATGACATGAGCCACATATATAACTGTAAAGTTCTACAGGCCATACCAGAATAAATAAAAGAAACAAGTGAAATAAATTTTAATGATATATTTCACTTAACCTGCGATATCTAGAACATCACGTTATCATATAAGCAGTCTAAAAATTATTAATGAAATATTTTGCATTCTTTTTGTGGACATCAAGCCTTCAAAATGCAGCATTTTGTACTGATGGCACATCCCAGTTTAGTCTAGCCACATTTCAAATGCTCAGTTGTTACATGTGACTAATAAATACCTAGGGTAATAGAGCAGATTTAATCCACTGCTTTTTAGCAGAATGTGTAACGGTGCCTGAGGGACCATAAGGAATTGATGTGGCTCCAAACTACGATCAGATTATCACCTTTGGTTTTTACCAAACCTTTTTCAAAAAGCCCTAGAGCAAAGTGGGCTCTTTGATGCACTGAATTGTATAATCATTTGTCCCTTCCATATTCAGTCATTGCCGGGCACTGAGCCTGTCCAAGCTCACAACTTTGAAAGGTGAAAAACTGAAAAACTGAATTTCTACTAACTGACAGGATCACATATTTAGATTTCCTTTAATAAAGTTTTATGCTAGAATAGTTTAAGATTTAGAGAAGAATCATGAAGATAGTTCAGGGATCTCCCATTTGTCTCATTCCCAATTTCCCCAAGTATTAATATCATACATTAGGATAGTACATCTGTCACAATTAACCAATACAGATACACGATTATTAAGTAAAGTCCATGCTTTATTCATATTTTCTTGGTTTTTCTGTTCCAGGAAACCACATTACATTTAGTCTTCATGTCTCCCAAAGTTCTCTTGGCTGTGACAATTTCTCAGATTTGCCTTGTTTTTAACACCCTTGGTAGTTTGGAGGAGTAATGGTCTGGCATTTTGCAGAACAGCTCTCAACTGGGATTTGTTTGGTTCTTTTTTTTTTTCCCATGATTAGACTGAAGTTATGAGTTTTGGGGAGGAAGAGCATAGAGGTAAAGTGCCATTCTCATCACGTACTGTGTATATGATTTATGACTGTGATGGTAACCTTGATCACTTGGTTGAGATAGTGTTTGTCAGGTGTCTATACTCTAAAGCCACACTTTTGTGCCCGTCATACTCTACTCTTGGAAAAGAGGTCACCGTGTGTAGTTTGAACTAAAAGAATAAGAGCTATGTTCCACCTCCTTAAGGGCAGAATATGGACCTATATTATTTTGAATTCTCTTGGCATGAAAGATTTGCCTCTTTCCCCAAATTATTTCTTAATCTAATCATGTTTTTAAAATCAGTCTGGGCTCATGAATATTTATTTTATACTTCAGTTATTATCCAATAGACATTTATTTACTTTGTTGCTCAAATCATTTCAGCTTTGGCAGGGCCATTGGGAGCACCTTCAGCTGGCTCCTGTGTCTCTTCACATGTCCCTATCAACGTGGGTTTTTTGGGTTCTTTTGTTTTGTCATTCTGCTTTGTTTTTTGACACCCTTCTTACTTTTTGGCATTTTGCATTCTCCCCCTGCTCCCCGCCCGCCCCAGACCTACAATCAGATGTTTCTCCAAAGAGTGCTGGTTCCTTTTATTGGAGGATGGTTATAAATAAGCAAATAAGCAAACAGGGCACCTGAGTGGCTCAGTGGGTTAAAGCCTCTGCCTTCGGCTCAGGTCATGATGACAGGGTCCTGGGATCCAGCCCCACATCAGGCTCTCTGCTCAGCAGGGAGCCTGCTCCCCTCTTCACTGTCTTCCTGCCTCTCAGCCTACTTGTGATCTCTCTCTCTGTCAAATAAATAAATAAATAAAATCTTTTT
>ML100634.1:25004-46500 GCA_003697995.1 Taxidea taxus jeffersonii
AGCTGGTAGTTCTATTTTTAAGTGGAGGGAATTCCATACTGTTTTCCAATAGTGGCTCTACCAATTTATACTCCCACCAACAGTATGCCAAGGTTCCCTTTTCTCTACATCATCACCAACCTTCTTATCTTTTGTCTTTTTGATGGTAGACATTCTAATGGGTGTGAGGTGATAGCTCATTGTGGTTTTGATTTCATTTCCCTGATGATTAGTGATGTTGACCACCTTTTCATATACCTGTTGGCCATTTGTAGGCCTACTTTTAAGAAATGTCTATTCATGTTCTTTGTCCATTTTTTAATTGGGTTATTTGTTTTCTTGCAATTAACCTACTTGAGTCCCTTTCTATTTGGACATTAACTCCTTATTAGATAGACAGCTTGAAAACATTTTCTCCCATTCCGTAGATTCTTTAGTGTGTTGATTGTTTCCTTTGCTAGACAGACGCCTTTTCAATTGATGCAATCCCACTTGTCCATTTTTTTTTCGCTTTTGTTGCCCATGCTTTAGGAGTTATATTTTTAAAAATCATTCCCTAGACTAATGTCAAGTAGCTTTCCCCCTATGTTTTCTTTCACTAGTTTTATAGTTTCAGGTCTCACGTTAAAGTCTTTAGTCAACTTTGAGTTGATATATGTGCCATGAGATAAGAGTCCAATTTCATTCTTCTCCATTGGGATTTCAATTTTTCCCAACAGTATATATTGAAGAGGTTTTCCTTTCTGCACTATGTGTCCTAGGCACCTTTGTTAGAGATCAGTTGATTATAAATGCTTGGGTTTATTTCTGGGATCTCTGTTCTTTTCCAGTGGTATATATGTCTGCTTTTATGTCACTATTATATTGTACTAAAGCTTTGTAGTATATTTTGAAATCAGGTAGTGTGACATCTTCAGGTTTGTTCTTGTTCAAGATTGCTTTGGCTCTTCAGGGTCTTTTGTGGTTCCATATGACTTTTAGGATTTTTTTTTTCTATTTTTGGGAAAAATCCATTAGAATTGGTAAGAGCTACATTGAATCTGTAGATCACCTTGGGTAGTAGTATGGATATTTTAACAGTATTAATTCTTCCAACCCAGGAACACAGAATATTTTTCCATTTAATTGTGTCTTCTTCAAGTTTTTTCATCAATGTTTTATAGTTTTCAGTGCTCAGATCTTTTACCTCCTTGGTTAAATTTATTCTTAAGTATTTTACTGTTTTTGATGCTATTTTAAATGGGATTGTTTTCGGAATTTCTTTTTCAGATAGTTCATTGTTAGTGTACGGGAACACAGTTGATTTTGTGTGTCGATTTTGTGTTCTGCAACTTTACTGAATTTATTACTGAAAAATTTTTTGGTAGAGTCTTTGGAGTTTCCTATATCATCGGATGATCATATCATTTGCAAACACAGACAATTTGACTTCTTCCTTTCAAAATTAATGTTCCTTCTTTTTTTCCCCCCTGATTGATCTGGGTAGAACTTTCAGTATTATGGTGAATAGAAGTGGTGATAGTGAGCACTCTTGTATTGTTCCTGATCTTAGAAAAAAAACTTTTGGCATTTTACTGTTGTGTATGATGTTAGCTAACAGCTCTTCATAAATGACTTTTATTGTGTTGAGGTAGTTTCCTTCTGTTTCTAGTTTGTTGAGGATTTTTATCATGAAAGGATTTTGAATCTTATCATCTTGTCAGATGCTTTTTCTGGATGTATTGAGATAATTATATGATTTTTTATTAAGAACTGTTGAATGTTAACTGAATGATATCATTCAGTACACAGAAAAACTGTCTCCATGTATAATTTAAGGATTAAAATTTTAGACTAAAAATTAAGATCCACCCTTCAAGAGAAAATTTAACCACAATACTGAAGTGACAGTTTATACATCAGCTTCCAAGTTTCCTTTAATTATCTCTACTTTTTTTTTTAAACAACAGAAAGTAGTGGGTGCTTAATGATATTCTTCTTAGCTGAATTCAAGCAAAGTATTAGAATCAACTTGATCTCTGCCTGTTGTATCCTCCATTGCAGTATAGATTTGGTTCATGCAAATGAACTTCCTTTTTTTTTCTCATAATACAGAGCGTAAGAGACATCCACAATTTAACTAGCTACTTAAAAATCCTTTCTGTGGAAGATGATGTAAAGAAAACCTTTCATCATATCCACCTACTTGCAGACAAACCTTTCTTTTTCTTTCAAATAAACCTCCCAAGAAGCTTGCCCTGAGTGCCTAACACTCCTGAAGTACACTCATTGACTACCAGAGACAGAATTGGAGGGCAGACCTTAAGGGTCCTGTAGTTCAGCCACCCCCACAAACACTCTCACTTCCGAGGTTCTTCTGGCTTATGTCACCTCCCCCAGCTCCCAATGGAATGAGACATTTCAATTACAACAGCCCATTCAGAAACAAAGAGCAGCTGCCCATTTGACTTAGCCTTAGTATTTATGTTTGAGAGAGGGTCCTGTTTGTCTGGTTCACTCCAGAAAAGTATTATAGATGATGCAGTTGGGTCCTGAGCCACACAGTTAAAAAAAAATAAACAATCCTCTTGTTGACACATGACCTACAACTAAGAGGCTTTAGTTCATGTGATGAAATATTTGGCTCTGAGAAAATGTCACTAGTTTTGTTTTTCTTAACATGGAAAACCAATTCCTATTTTCATATGAGGCTGAATCTCAACTGTTTCAGACTTGTGTTATCTAAATAAATTGAACCACTAAAAATCTGCTTTCTGCACAGCAAGAGTAAGATACAAAAGTTTCTTGAAATGGGAGACTTTAGAAGCCATTCTCTATCCTTTCTGTGTTCTCCCTGGCTGCTGGCTTGCTGACCTGGAGCTTTTTACCTGGTGGTCTGATGAGTCACGGCGTTCACCAAAAAAAAAAAAAAAAAGAAGGAAGAAAGAAAGAAAAAAAGAGTGAGAGAGAGAGAGAGAGAGAGAAGATAACAAGGCTATTTGGCTGACTAAATATAGAGGCAATTAAAAACCTTCTGGGTGGGCTCTTTTCCTGTAAGGCCTGGATGCTGATTTGGAAGACAACAGTAGATTCTCTTTGTGATGCCTACACATATTCTAGAAAATGGAGTAGGAAAGGGATGTGAAGACAAACTCATCAGAACAGACAGTCCACATATTCTTAGTCTTCAAGTATTTTACAGACTTTGACAGGTCTACAGGAAGGTTCTTTTTTATTTCTTTCTTTTCTTTTCTTTTTTTTTTTTTTTTAAGATTTATTTATTTACTTGTGAGAGAGGAGAGCAGGGGAAGGGGGAGAAGGAGAGAGAGAGTCCTCAAGCAGTCTCTCCACTGAGCACGGAGCCCCAGCTGGCAAATCTTAGGACCCTGAGATCATGACCTGAGCTGAAATCAAGAGTGGGGCACTTGACCAACTGAACCACCCAGGCACCCCTAAGACAGATACTTAAAACAAAAAATCAGATATAAAACTGAGTTGGAAGAACAGTCTGGACACAAGCAAGCTTGATCACAGTGAAACTGTCTTTTGGTGGGCAGTAATACAACTCGGTATCTTGTCTCTTAGACCAGCTTGTCCTTCGCTCCCTCTCTCTCTTTGCTGACACCGTTGGCAGCTGCCAAGAGCCAGCCAGGCCAGAGGCTTTGTAATCCTCCCCATCTCACCTTCCTCATCCATATGCACAGTGAGGTACTTCTCAAATACTCTTATCTCCTTTGCCACTACCTCCACACAAGTTGAGGCCCTCATCTTCTCATGATGGGGTCAAGCAATGGTCTTTGAACTCTCTCCATTCTGTCCATTCTGTCCTATACCCCTGTAAGGGCCTATTTAGCCAGAGCGATTCCATCTCTCCAATTAAATAGCCACTGTGTTGTTTATGTAGTAAAATATGGTAGACCAGCCCCTGATAACAGAGCCCAAATACAAGGGTGGGTCAGGTCAGGAAGAGATAACAGAGCCCGGATGCAGGGATGAGTGGGGCCAGGTGGAGACATCCAAACAGTGGGGCACGAATACTGTCTCCCTAGCTACCAAGGAGTGTGGGCCCCGCATTTCGGGCACCAATTCTGACCAAGGTGATAGGCTAGTTCAAATAGCTACTATGGGGTGAATTGTAATTCAATTGGCCACCCGTGTGTGACCTAGCATGACTGTGCAGCTTTCTCTGTGTGTTGCAATCTCATTGGCCACCTGTGTGTGGCCAGGCTCAACCACATGACCTTTGCTCTATAAAAGTTAGTCTGTAAGGCAGGGAGGGGTCGCCCTCTCTGTGAGAGGCTGGAGCTTTGCTTGACTTTCGCTTTGTATCAGTCTCGTTCCTTTGACCATGGACCCAACACCCCCAGAATGATCTTTCTAAAATTCAAGTCCAAACACAGTCCTGCTTAAAAACCTTCAATGGCTCACCTCATTAGGGTCAGGTTCAGATTTTTAATGAGGCATAAAATTGGGGTTTGCAAGCCAACCCAACCTGTATTTGGGAGACATATAACTTAAGAGTGGGGGGTTCTGTAGTGTGGGTGGGAGAATGTTCCTTTTACTGGTAGTATGATTTTAGGAAATTATTCAACCTCTCTGAATTTCAACCACTTCATTTGTAAAATGGGGATAATAACATTATCTATTTCACAGAATTCTTGTGAGGATCAAATTAGATAATGCAAAAAAAAGCACTTGACATGGTATCTGACAGATAATTATTGCTCAATGCTTACAGAGTTTTCTTATTGTTTTTGTTTTTGTTATTGTTATTATTTTTATTTTTTCTACCTCTAGTATTTACTGCCTTTACCCAAACCTCCATATTTTCATCCATTTTCAACTGTTGTCTGTCCCTGATCAATACCCCGGGACTTCCTTCCAGTTTCGCCCAGGAAGATGAAGCAGACTTGATAGCTCCTAAAGGAGCTATGGCTCATTAGAAGGCATTAGAATTTGGGATGAACTAGGGCAGTGTAACTCAGAAATCCTCCAAGAATACACTGAGAAATGAAACCGTTGCTTGTGTCAAAGTGTAAGACCAATTAGCTTCCTTATTAAGCCAACTGAGAGGAGACAGGTCATACAAAGCTGGTTAAAAACTAGTGTTTCAAGAAGAAAAGCTTAGGAAAACTGGGCATGCAATGGAAAATTCTACACTTTGGGACACATCCCGTTCTGCCAGAAGGGGACAAATCCTTAAAAGTGCCACACCAGGTTGAGCAACTCTCTTCTCTGCCTGGATTGCCTTTCTTTGCCTTTTTTCTTTTTCTTTTTCTTTTTTTTTCTGATTCCTTTTTATCTTTCAATGGCTATTTCAATTTTCTTCTCTATTACCCTCCCCTAAATCCCTTAGTGTTACCTACTCCTCCCAGAAGGTAAGCAGATCTTCTCACTTCTTGTTAAGCACACACTATATACAGTTTAGTCATCTATTGGCTTACTCTAGGTGTTCTATATTAGGTGGTGACTTCTTTGGTCATTGTCAGATGCATGATAGGAATCAAGTGAATATTTGTTAAATGACAGTACACAAAGTAATTTTCTTCCTAATATATGATTGTGAACTGGCTGAATTTTATTTTTGCTCTTCTGATTTCTCTCAGGTACAGGATACTTTGAAAGGAAGGAAAATTCACAGGACCTTTGACTAACAGTCTTTAAAAACAACAACAGGGATGCCTGGGTGGCTCAGTTGGTTGGGCAGCTGCCTTCAGTTCAGGTCATGATCCCAGCGTCCTGGGATCGAGTCCCACATCGGGCTCCTTGCTCAGCAGGGAGCCTGCTTCTTCCTCTGCCTCTGCCTGCCACTCTGTCTGCTTGTGCTCACTCTCTCTGACAAATAAAATTAAAAAAAATTTTTTTAAATAAAAACAACAACTTTGTAAGAATACCAATACTTAAATCCAAGATTAATAGAAAATAGAAATCTGACTGGAATAAGGTTATCCCATATAGAAGACATGCTACCATATGAGTAAAGCAGAAACAGATTAGGATAACCCATAGGAAAGCCAGTCAGGATTTTTGGGGAAAAAATATAGGAAATGGAAAGCTAGTGGTTCTGGTTAACCCGAATGCCTAACGTTCCACTAATTTTTGCAGGCAAATTCTTTTCCCTTCTATCTGGCTCTCTGGGTCTTCATACCAACTGTACAATCTTAAGGAACTCAGATTCTCTGAATCTCAAATTTCTCTTATGTAATAAAGAGTGGGGGAGAAGGTGGAAATGACTATTCCCCACTTTATGGGTTTGGAAACTATGATTAAACTTGAACTCATTATTGAGATAGTCACTTTTGTGTTTTCAAATTGAAAATTAAAAATTACCTAAAATATTGAGTGAATGCTTTCCTAATCAAAATTCTGAAGCTATTTTATTACACTAACCCAACTCAGAAATGCAATTATACAAGTCATTATAGTTTGCATTTGGAGATTAGAGTTTATCCTATGAGTAGTTTGCTAGAATGCACATCATACACATAATATCAGAATTATGGAACATTTTAAAATAAAATAAGTGGCAGAACTAAATGAGTTTGTTTATTCTCTTACCTTTTAATGCTTGATGTTGTAAATCTCTAATTTAACTGGCTGATATTAATATACTTATAGGAATTTGCTATTATAACTATAGTTATAAACAGTAAAAAACCAGGTTATAAAGAATCTTTTGGGACTAGTTTTCTTTATAATAAGTAAGTAAGAATAACTGGTAATTCATTGGGTCTAATTTGGTAATAATGTAATAATGATAATTGGTATGTAACTGGATTGAAATAGCTTCTGACTGTGCTTGCCTCATTTTTTTTTAAATTTTTTAAAAAGATTTTATTTATTTATTATTTAGAGAGAGAGCGAGCGAGCACAGGCAGACAGAGAGGCAGGCAGAGGCAGAGGGAGGAGCAGGCTCCCTGCCAAGCAAGGAGCCCGATGTGGGACTCGATCCCAGGACGCTGGGATCATGACCCAAGCCGAAGGCAGCCACTTAACCAATTGAGCCACCCAGGCATCCCTGTGCTTGCCTCATTTAATACAAGTAGTTGAGAAATGTTTCCTGGCTGTGTAATTGATATATACATGATATTTATTACATTTTTGAAGGTATTTGAGGTATTGCAATATCTTAAACTTTTTCCTTTTAATTTTATGTATACCTTTTATTTTCAATAGCCAGGTATATAAAGTTTGTAAAGTAAAGGCAAACTTCCCCTTCCCCTCCTAATGTAATCATAGTCATTTAAAGTCATTTGTAGAAAATGGTGTGAATAGCTACCTCTATAAATAAATAAAGTTTTTGTATATTTTGAAATAGGATATGATGCCTTCAAAAATCACAAGCACTGTCTGGAAATGTGAGGAATTTTTAAACAAGTAAATACTTGTTTTACAAAGTTCCTTCAAATGTGCATCAACCTTTCCTCATCCCTTTATGAATAAGCATAGGCTGCCATGTAATTTTCTGCAGATCCCTTGAAGTTAATTTTAAATTATAAGTGCAGAACTACATAAATTTGTTCATGTTGTCAGCTCTGAGAGTGCCTGGTGTTTTAAACCCAGAATTCTAGTTGGAAATACGATATTAATATGCTTTAAGTATTTTATTGTATTACCTGTTTTATGAAAAAAGAAATAGTCATAAAATTATGTTAGCTCTTTTAGCATAAAATTGTTAGCTCTTTTAATCAAAAACCATTTGAATACTCATAAATATATTTAGATGTCAAGCAATAAAGCCTATGAAATGAAATGGGCCAGATAACTATTTAAAAGAATTCTCACATGTCAAGTTGCATAAATAACATAGTCTAGAAGTGAGGATTAATTTTCTCTCAGATAACATGTTATCCTGTTTTAATGTGATTAAAAATCTCCACTAGGTCTGATGGCTAATCTCTCCTCCAAAGACTTGGATCTTATCAAGCTTAGGAGCTACTCAATACACTCAAGAGCCAGTATCAGTTTTTATAATCTGTTCTGGGCTAATGAGACAGTGGTTGAGTTTACACAGATTATCACTTGTGGCTGTCTCATCAACTTGACATTATATAGGAAAACTCAAAGTACAAGGAGCTTCAGACAAGGTCACACAAGTAGAAACTGAGAGATAATTTTTAATGATTTGCCTTAATATTATTTGGGTTCTTTTTGTTTGTTTTATTTATCTTATCTTCTCCTTCTGATTTCTCTAAAATTTCCATTTTTAGCCCAAATTACATTGTATACAGAGTCCTTGCTTTTTAAATGTATGATTCATCTAACAAGCATTTTTTCTGTTTTATGTGCAAGTTACCACATTAGGATGCTGGGAATGTCGTAATGGATGAAGACAATGAGATGCTTGACTTTCTGGGGCTCACAGTGGTGGAGAGACTGCCATTAAGTAGACAGTACACAAGAGTAGTAAAAGCCCTGGAAGTTTCTTTCCCCCTTAACTTCTTCCTTTCACTACGACCTTCTGTAATAGTACTTAGAGGTTATGTTCAAGTCCTCCTGTCAGTTCACATTCATTCACCATTTCTCTCAAGAAATATTATTTGAGTGCCTCTATCATCTTTTAAACAAATGAGTGCTAGAAAGATGAATTAGTTCTGCCCTCAAGTATCCTATGGTGGGGCATGGATGATAACATATGTATAACATGATTGTGAAGATGTCACTCAACAGGGTTATGGAAGTTCAGATAGAGGAGGAATTGTTTCTGGTTGACAGGGTCAGGAAAAGCTCCATGAATGACTAGGCTCTAAGTGGAGCCTTATGGTTAGTGAGATTATGAACAAATGGCAAAAAGAAAAACATATTCTAGGTGAAGGATAGAAATACAAAGGCAAAAAGTTGGGAGCTCAGAGAGCATCAACAAGCAAGAGAAAAGTGTTCAGTTTGGCTGACTTCTCATTTCAGTTCTGTTGGGTAGGTTGGGGAAGGTGAGAAGATACAGAGAGAAAAGAGAAGTGTCAAAAGCAGCTAACAGATGCTTATTGCCAGGGACCACCAGAGAATCCTTATTTATTTGGAAACTCTTTTATGAGGCAGACTTTGAAATTTAGATGTTCTACAACCAACCCACTCCAATGATGCTGGTTCCCTAAGTTCCCATTCTCTTATGTTATCTAGTTATTCAAGAATGTACAACATTAAACATGATAGATTCTGGGGCCAAATAATCAACAATAGTTGGAAACATGTACCTTGGAAAGACATGTCCTCATTTTGAAATTGACTCCCAGACAAGACTTCTGGAATTTCGAGTTTGGTTACATTGAACTTGTGTGAAGTTCACCAAAGTTCACTTCTAGGGAGCCTGGAAAAAGTTAGGCATAAATCAGAACCAGCTGATGTGGTGGCCTGCAAACATGCATCCATAGGTCCAGACAGGCATGCCCCAGTCCTTTGCAGCTTCAGATGGAAACCAGATGAAATGCCAGGGCATTGAACAGTTTGAGCCAGAAGCCTGACCGGCTTAGTGCCTTCCACCAGCTCTCTTGCGGTGGTTTTATTTCCATTTGATCCTGAGCTTACTGCAGGGTGCCTATCCTGCCCACAGAAAATAAGAAATTTGAAGAAATAGCTGGGCCCAAACTACTTACCTCCTTCACTATCTAGACCTAGGTTCTAGAAAATGTATGACAGATGTGATCACCCTCTATTTCCATGTAAGTCAGAGCATGAAAGAAGTTTGGCTTGTCTGGTCTCCCATTATTGGATTTTTCCAGTTGGCATCAACTGCTGTTCCTAGACAGAATTACAGGGGGAAAATAGAGAAAACGTCTTATCTTACTAAATAGGATGTTTTACTGCAGATTATCAATTATGTTAGCATTTTGATTCACCTATACAATGGATCCATTTATCACAATTCTGAATTGTGAGTGGTATTTAACTTACAAAGAAGAAAAGCTGTGATGACTAAGGCTTTTAATGCACTTTTCCTTAAAGAAATCTTAAGAAAGTTCAGCCTCTTTTGGGATTTTTCTCCTTTATGAAAACTAAAGGTGCAAACTTTAAAACCAAACAGATACTGAAGTGATTCCTATTTGAATATGCTTGAAAAACTGAGGTGATGCTTTGGTGCTTTGTTAAGAAGCATTAGACAGAAAGTCGTGTGTAATATGGTTTAATGTGTATTTATTACGACAACTGAAAACACACCTGAGCCCCCTGTCTTCACTTCCCTTCATAGCACCATAAAAAGTTACTAAGGTCCTAAAATGGTGCTCAAAGAAACTTAAAAAGCACTTTCTATGTCACATGAATAAAATGTACAAATGAAGGCAATGTGTTTTGATGTTGTAAAATAAATTTGAAAGGCAGGCATCAAAATGAATCTATTTTTAAAGGTCCGCATTTCATACGGAGTGGTAATGTGTGTTTTATTGTTCATTTGCAAGTCCCTGTACAAAGGATACAATATCCCCCCTTCCATGAGGCTGCAACAATCCATTAAATTTCAGGCACTTTGGTTCCAATAGGAATGAGGGAAAAGTTTCCTTCTATGTGTTCTAATATACCTTATTTCAATATCTAAGATGTCTATCACTATAAAAACAAAGTATATACATACACTTTTTTTTCCCAAAGAGATTTTCCTTTTTAATTTAAACCACTGGGTTAAAAATGGTGTGTGTGTGGGGGGGTGGAGGATGAGAAAAAGAAAGAAAGGTGCAATCACTGATTTTTTTCTTCCAGTGTTCCCCAGGGTCGTGGCACGACTGAATGATATGTGCACCCCAGGGCTAGCAGCTGGAGGGCAAAAACCACTTTTTATCCATGATTGACAAATAATACATAATGAGAAGAGAGAGGCAATTCAAGTTTTAAATTTCACTCTTTCTTTGGCTTTTCAGGGCAGCTGGGCACTGCTGTTCTCACTTGGTAACCTTTGAGGTGCTGCCAGAGAGAGAGAGTCACACATATTTACTGAGGCTTTGGGGGATTGTAGGAGGAGAGAAACAATTGTCACTTGGGTCCCCTTTCAAAGACGATCAGCTGCTAACAATTCTGCCATTTCTCCTCAGAATGAAAATCCTGAGGGTCTGGAAATGCATTGCGTGTTATAATGACCACAGTAGAGTGAAGCTGAGATTTAAAATCCCTGGAAGTGGCATCCTTAAATGGCAAGTCTATTGGTAGCTGATGACTAAGCAGTTGGAGAGAGAATAGAGAGTCTATAAGAAGAGAAATCAAATCAGAGGTCTGTCACAAGTGAGCTTTAGAAAGTAGTGTTGTAGATATGAAACATTTTTACGTTTCATAAAATTAAGACATGGTACATGTAAATAAGTTAGGAAGTGTGTAAGAGAAAAATCATCAATGAACTCCAAAACCAGAGATAGCTAATTTAACATTTCTGATCTCTTTGAGATTTCTTTCTACATTTCTGTATCTCTATCTCTATATTTTGTCCTTGTCAATAACTAATATCCTATCTCCATCTCTCTGTAGCTCTATCTACATACATTATGTACCCTTACATACTTGCATATATAACCTTACATATATTACATGTCCTTCTGCACATCTAACAACCTAAGTGGCATCTGATGCGGTCTTCCTAATCCCTCTGCCTTCAACCAAAATTGTTTTCTCCCTGTGTTTCCCATCACAACCCAAAGAGGCAATTCTCTTTCCAAATGATAGATACTGACCAGGCCTAAAATCTTAGATTCATCATCTACTCCTCTCTTTCTCTAGCACTCTGCTCTAATGCAGCAGCAATACCTACTGACTCTATCTTAAGTATTTATACAGAATCCAGACAGTTCTCCTCTCCTACATCCCTCCACCCTGTTCAGTGATCATCATCTCCTGCATTAATTATTGTGACAGCTTCTTAACTGGTCTCTGTGCCTTGCCTTGGTCTCCTTCCTCTCCAGCACAATGGCAAGGTTGAGACTTACTAAATATAAGTTAGACCATTCACTCTTCTGCACTGAGGTCTCTACTGGCTTCTCACCTCATTCAGAGTAAAATCCAAATGGTCTCTTAATGAGGATGATGTTTGCATTTCGTGCAAAACAGTTTTTCACTGGACAAAATGTCTTGGGGATTACAAAATCTTTGTTATCTCTGCTCCCCCTAAGTGCCAGTAGAGTCTCAGAGTCGTTGTGACAACTGAAGAATATCTTGCCCCAATATTTCTAAATATACTTTTTGAGGGGGTCGCCCTTCCCCCACCCCCATTTGGAGAGTCATTTTAGCTTCCCTATTCACACTCCTCCCTTAATTCATCTCCACCAACCTGCCTTTGGTTTATTCTGTCACAGTCTTGCTGTTTCTGGGGAAGGCTAACATTCTCGCTATCCAGGTGCCTTGAACTTGCCATTATCTCTTCCTAGAACCTTCCCCCCCACCCTCAACTTACCTTAGTTGTTACAGGTCTTTACACAAACGTCATCTTCTCAGAGAGACAGTCTTCTCACTGCTTACTTCATATTCCCTCACTCTGCTTTATTTTTATTCCTTAGCACTTCTCACTATTAAACGTATTATCTATTTCTTAATCTTAGTCCTTGTAGTCTAGTGTTCTGCTTTATTAGAATACAAATGCCATGAGGACAAAATCCTGGTCTATTTTGTTCACAACTGTATCCTCAATATCTAGAGCATTCCTGGAACATATAGGCACTCACTAAATAAGGATCACTAACAATTTAAAAAGCAGAATTACTTTTATGTATTGTATATCAGAATAATTGACTAAATTAATGGTCTTGATCTTTTTCTATGTCAGGAAACTTTCTGAAAACCCAGTGGAAGATGAGTCCTCTCCCAAAGAAAATGCCTATTTGTGTGTATGTACGCGTATGCGAGAAATCCAGTGCTTTCTTTACAGTAACTTGAAGACAAGGTGAGATAACTAACATGGGAATGGGGTAGATCAGTGACAAGTAAATGACTACTCTTCAAAGAAATATTGAGGGACCAGCTTTAATCTGGAAACCATGAGGGAGGACTTAAGTCAGGTCTTTTTCCATTCTGCTTGTTTTCTCGTGGCCTAGAGGAAAGTTTTAACTACGTACACATTAAATTTGCAGAGACAGAAATCAAGAAGGGAGAATCCTCAAATCAAATCCCAAAAGACTATGACAGTTGAAATAATAGGCCAATATAAACATGATGAGATTTAACAGAGATAACTATGAAGCCAAAAAATCCAACTGTGGAATCACATGATGAGGAAGATGAGCTTTAACAGAACTTGGGGGTTCCAGTTGACTGCAATCATAATGTGAGTCAAAAGAGATTGATAGCTGCCAAAAAAATTAATTAAACTTTGAGGCTGCATAAATAAAGTCATAGTAATGAAGTGATTCAATACATTTCTGCTTTACTCTGTTGGACCAGATAATACCTGTAATGCTATGCCTAGTCTGGGATGCCAAGAATCTTGATGGAATGTAGCAAACAGAGAAGACTTAACTGACAGTTATGGGCATTACCAACCAGAAACCATAGATATTTCACCTGAAGAATGGAAGACTTTGAGGAAACACGATCATAGCCTTTATATGTTAAAAAGTCCTCACGTGATTATTGTTATTCCAGAGGGAAAATGAAAGATCAAGGAGGGAAAGTGACAATAAATCATCTTTCCTTATACATGACAGAGAATGCTTGTGCAGCACAAATATGAAAATTAAAACAGGCTTGCCCTCACCAGAGAGCTGAAGATTTTAGAAAGCAACTTGGTAGGAATGTCACAGAAATAATTAAAGCACTGCATCGTCCTTCTTTAGAGTCCTTCAGGCCATGGAATTCTGTCACCTTCATTGTATTCTATCCCTTCTTCCCTCTTTGTGGGACACTAGTAGGTAACCTTACTGGCAATGTCTCAGAGAAAAATCCTGTGGTTCAAATGACAGGTTTTTTTTTTTTTTTCTGTATATAGAATTTCCCTGTATTTCCATTAACATCCCTGAAGGTAACAACTGGCTTGACTTCTGCATGATGTTTCCTGCATGAAGAGGGTGAGTTACTCTTTCAAAGGTGATTGAGAAAATTGCTTTCACCAAGCTGTTGTTCAACTGGGCATAAAGCTCCGGGAAGGGGAGATGAATCTTGGGGAGTTTTTTTCTGAAAGAAAAAGGATCCACATTTCTAGTAGGAATTTCAAATGTAAATGTATTTCATCCAACAGATACTACAAATCCGTATAGGCTGCCAGGTGTAGGACCAGGAGTGGTGCGCTGTGGCTCACCAAGCAGCATGTATCTCACTAAAAATGGACAGGTAGGGGCACCTGGCTGGCTCAGTTGGTGAAGTAGCTGCCTTGAGCTCAGGTCATGATTCCAGGATTCTAAGATCTAGCCCTGCATAGGGCTCCTAGTTCAGCAGGGAGCCTGCTTCTGCCTCTCCCTCTGCCTGCAGCAGCTCCCCTGCTTATGTGCTCTCTGTCAGATAAGTAAATAAAATCTTTAAAAAAAAAAAAAAAAAAGACAGGTATTACCAACTTTAGCCAACTTTTTCACATGATAAGGCAGCCTCAGTGTTGTTAGATTTTCCCACTTTCAAGAAAACCTAGAAATCCAGATTTTTACATGAAATCTTCTCATTTTAAATGCTGGCAAGTAATTCAGTTAAAAACTAAATCACAAAAAGAAACAAGCCCAGTGCTAACACAATACATCTGTATTTCAGAGACTTTGTGATCTCAGTGGTAAAATGAGTTTCTAGGTTCTCTCCAAAGTCCACTTCATCTTACAATGCACCTCTGGTGTCCCAGAAAATCAATTCTCAAACCGAATTCAACAAATATTTTTGAGCCCTTCATAAGGGAAAAGTAGCTTGCTAGATATTTGCAAAATATGAACATGGCTAACTATGATCTTTGTCCTCCAAGTTTACAACTTTGCAGTCAGGTTAGGACAAACACCAATACAACTATAATTGAAGACTAACAGGCAGTTTTATGAGTGGTACAAATACAGCGCTGGGGAAGGAGACGCTGGAAACACTGGGACCTTGGTAGATAGAGTCAGAGAAGTTGCCCTAAAGAGGACCATCTGTGGTCAGCCATGGAAGACTGTCGGAAGTGATGAAGGAAGTGGGGAGCCATTCTCCGGGGGAAGAAACGACATGAGGAAAGCGACAGGGACAGAAAGGGGAGAAGTATTTCAAGAACTAGTGGTTAAGTAGTTTACCTGGAAAAAAGGAGAGGTGTTGGGGATTTGTAGGAGAAAACTTCTGAGGGAGGATAATGATCAAAGGCAGGTTAAAGAGCCTGATTTAATTCAACAAGCACTGATCTCACAGGAAGGGGCAGGTATCCCATGCTTAAATCTCAGTGGTCCTACCAGTCGGAGGTGTAGCCCTGAACAAACCTTTTAAATTCCCTACATGCCATTTTCCTACATGTCCTGTGAGGCGTCACCTACTTCAAAATGTGGAGTGAAATATAAATCATATCAGTAAGTCAATTCTTTTTTTTTTTTTTTTAAGATTTTATTTGACAGATAGGAATCACAAGTATGCAGAGAGGCAGGCACAGAGAGAAAGGCAGGCAGGCTCCCTGCCGAGCAGAGAGCCCGATGTGGGGCTCAATCCCAGGACCCTGGGATTGACCTGAGCTGAAGGCAGAGGCTTTAACCCACTGAGCCACCCAGGCGCCCCAGTAAGTCAATTCTTGTCAACCTTGTCGATTAGGTATTATTAGTGATAGGCAACCTCAAAGGTTTTGGAACAGAGGTAGCACGTGATGGGAACTTGCTTCGGTAAAGATTACCTGGCAGTTATGCTCTGAATGCCCCATGGGACAGGCAGAAAGGCCACTAGAAAGTGAAGTCTTTTGCAATAGACATATTTTCAAGTACATAACAAAACATGCAGAGCCTTCTAAATTGAAAAAAGTACAAAGGGTTGGTAAGGAAAAGTAAGTCTCCCCTCTTTGACCATCCTCTAAGCACCCAGCTGTCTTTGCCAGAGCCTATCGCATGACCAGTTTTTATGGTTTTTCCCAGAGATTATCCACATATTTATAAAAACACACGTATGAACTATTTCAATTTTGGAGCTCCTTTCATTTCAGAATTGGAGGAGAATTTTAGCTGTGCCACAGTGTGAGCCTGCATTCCGTTTCAAGCTGCCATGGTGATGGGAGGCTGCAAAATGCGTGGAATGTGCAGGAGCAGCCTTGGGAGGTCACCTGGGGCCTCCGGGATTTCCAGGTCACCAGAATGTCTGTGGCTTGCTCCCTGGGGTCATCTGACCCAGGATTTGAGAAGTATTAACCTTTTAGCTATTAAGAACACTTCTCCACTTTCGAGTTTAATCTACATGTCTGAAAGATGTTGGGTGGTCTCCAGTGATTCATTTCAAGGCCCCTGGAGTTTGAAGATACAGCTGAGGATGAGAAAGAGTGGGATTCAGCAGTTACTTTCTACTGGGCAATGGTTTTGTAAAACTCCTCAATGCCTTTAGTAATCTCTACAGTTCTGCTCCACTGGATTTGTGCAAGTTTTTCTTCCTCTTTGACCTTGTCTACACTTTGGCTTCAACTGGGACAGTTTCTTTAAAGGTTCCAGTATATACTATGGACACTCCAGTGACTCTGCCTTCACTCATGCTGGTGTTCCTTCCTAAAATACCCTTCTTTGTCCTCCTTGATTAAGGACTGCTAAGTTGCAGAGTACTCCTCAAGTACATTTTATTCCAGGAAGGCAAAATACCTTGGTAACTAAGCAACAACACTGTAGGGTTTGACTATATGTGCTCAGTGCCTAATCCTACTTTTCAACTTTGGGCAAGTTAATCTCTCTAAGCCTCAATTTCTTTGTCTGTATAACATTGATGACAACGATTAGAATTTATAGGGTTGTTGTGAGATTAAATGATATATCATTAAATATATTGGGTATATGGGGAGCGTTTAATAGATGTTAAAGTGATGGTGAAGATTCTGCAATTTCTTTGAAGCACATGATTTTCCTTCTCTGGTCTTCTCTACATCAATATGCCCCGAGTCACAATGCAGTGGCTAATTAAATGCTATCTTTTATTATTTGCTAATCATTTCTTATATTTTTTGGATTGATGTCCTCAAATAGATTTTAAATTCTTTAAGCACAGGAACTATGCATTTCATTATAATTCTTTCTGAGTGCCTGTTCCATAAATATTTAAATAATCAACTGCTATAAAAATTAATTGTTTTTCAAACTAACAGTTTTAGAGAAAAGTCCAGTTGCTTCTTTGAGATAAAGATTGCGAAACACTTTAAGAACAATGATAGGGCAGTGAACAAAAAGAAATTCTAAAATAAAATGAATATTTCCTACTTTGATGCAGTCATTAAGGTCCAAAATACCATTTCCAGAAAGTCTATATTTGGTTCCATTACAGCTCTGAAAACTCTAATTTCTCATTTTTTAAAAATTGTGGTGAACATTACCAGTTGTATATAAATCTTCTTGTAAGTAATATCTCATTTCCAGCAATGTTCTTTTTTGTTACTAGATTCTGGACAGATTACTGGCTGAAATCAATCCATAGATCACAGTAATATCTAGCATTATAAAAATCTTAATACCGGGACGCTTGGGTGGCTCAGTTGGTTAAGCAGCTGCCTTCGGCTCAGGTCATGATCCCAGCATCCTGGGATCGAGTCCCACATCGGGCTCCTTGCTCGGCAGGGAGCCTGCTTCTCCCTCTGCCTCTGCCTGCCACTCTGTCTGCCTGTGCTTGCACTCTCTCTCTCTCTAACAAATAAATAAATAAAATCTTAAAAAAAAAAAAAAATCTTAATACCATACCACTCCTGCAGGCCTATCCCAAAGCTGAGAAACCTAATTTTTCTTGTTTAATATTAGTTTGCAAGAAATCTTTTGGTTTACATTTTTAAGAGGCAATATGCACCATTATATGTGCATGAAACAGATTTGCACAGGCCTGTTATACTCTACTTGGACTTATCCCAGCCATTAAAGTTAAAGTTTAATCTTGTCCATGCCATGTGAGTGACATGGTTGCATGCCAACAGTGTAATAATATCATAGCTGAAGCCAATTTATTTAATACTTAAGGCATTTGTACTTTTCTTCCAAGGGTATATTAGAAGGAGTATTTGTATTTTAGGATCTTAAAATTCAGTTAATACATCTTAGAAGAAGGAATGGGTAGATATTGGAAGAGGCAGAGGACACCGATGGTTGCCTCCAAAGAAGTATGTGTTCACTTTTCCTCCCCAAGAGAATCCCAATTTTGTTTTATTGGATCAGAACCATTGGATAATTCCTCTTCTAAAGTTCACCTTACCACTGAATTTGCAGTTATGCAAGCCAACAATTTCCCCAATGTTTCATCCATTTTGCATTTCCTATTGTTTGTAACTGAGGGCATGCTAACTGATACAGAAAAATTCTGAATTTTTGCATACAAGTATGTTGTTGAACTCATCACCACCTAATATAATGATTCTGGGGTGTTTCTGAATGAATCCTTTGGAATTACAAGTGAGTTTCTCACCTTTATACTTGTCACTACTGTATTTCAATCCTACATTTTTGGATGATAACAAAATTAAAAGTAGACAGATAAAGCAGGGCATTAATTGCTAATGATGATTATTTAATTAAACATTATCTTGATTTAGTTATTGTGATACATTCAAGGAAATAGATCCATCCTGTAAATAAAAAGGAATCCTCTAATCTTTAAGAATCAATATCAAATTGGACCACCTGATGTTAGAAATATGTATAAATTGATGTTGACTGAGGTTGAAAAATAACATTGGTTCCTATCCCTTTTGAATAATGTCAAATATTTTCACAAAGCAATGCCTTCCTACCAAAGCAATGCCTACCTTATCTATAACTATAGTGATACTCTAACCATTTGTTCATCAAGAAAATCCATAGTAGAATCCAGTAAAGATTTTTAGTAAATTTTAAATTTATTTATTATGAGATTGAAAACCTAGAGACAAAAAAGATGGAGTCACATAACTATGCTATATAAGACATATTGTTTATCCAGTTCGAAGAAATGCTTCATATACATCTGGATTCAAGGACCTTGCAATAATTCCAAGGTGCCCAAGAGGTAGAATGTAAATGGCTAGAGGAAAGGTTTCCATGTGTGTTTAGCACTTTATTTGTGATGAAACCTATATTGGTTTTCATTTTCTTTCCTCCGAAAAACTTTGATAATACATATTGTCAGTTGCTGAGCATTCCTGGGAGAAGAGAAATCAGCATAATGTGAAATAGGAAGCAATGGTTTAGCAACACTTCTATTGTGGCCAAGAATTTTACATTTGTTTTCCTACATAGCTAACAATCTTTGTTTTACAAATGAGGAAACTAAGGCCTAGAGAAATTAACTTGCTGAAGCTCATTGAGCTAGTAATTGGAGGACTGGGGCCTTAAACCAGGTCCTGGATGCCTCTAGAGCCCATGCTTAATTATGATGCCATGCTACTGGAGATTACTAAATCAGGCTAGATGTGGTAGAGGCAGGAATTCAGAGCTCTTGAATTCCAGACTGGCCCACACTTGTCTCACCTGGCTATTTGAACTGAATATAGCTTCAGAATTAGAGAATTTGAGAGAATGAACCCACTGCAAATTTGCAGTAGAGTAGAGATGCCTGGATTCTTTTTTTTTTTTTTTTAGATACTATTTTTATTTTTATTTTTTTAGGATTTTTTATTTATCAGAGAGAGAGAGAGAGAGAGAGAGAGCGCAGAGGCAGACAGAGCAGCAGGCAGAGGCAGAGGGAGAAGCAGGCTCCCTGCCAAGCAAGGAGCCCTTTGTGGGACTCGATCCCAGGACGCTGGGATCACGACCTGAGCCGAAGGCAGCCGCTTAACCAACTGAGGCATCCAGGCATCCCAGATGCCTGGATTCTTAATACGACTCTGCCATTTACTGTCCATGGAACCTTGCATACCCTATTTACCTTCTCTGAGCCCTTATTCTACTTCTTTAGCTTGGAAAGAATGCAAATTTCAATGCTTATGTCATAGGTTTAGAAGAGCAAGCCAAAATGTAATGCCATAAAGTATGTATTATCGTTATTTTGTGATTTTCTCATCCCAGATACTGCTTTTTCACAACTGGTAATATGAAATTGTTATAATGGGAGACATTTATTGTTATTATTGCTGCCACTGCTACTGTAGTTGTTAATCCTCTATAAAGAGACAGGATTGGCTATTCGTTAACTGGGAAGTGGGTTAAAAAAAGGAAAAAAAAAAAGATCCAGGGCCCATGCTTATTTGGGAGCACCTGATAATCTAGAATGAGACTTTGGAATTGACCTCAGCAGAACGGCCAAAGGGCTATGCCACCATAAAACTTAGAAAACCCTACATTAAAAAAGGAACACTATTTCAATTATCTCATCTCATGTAGAGCAGATTTTAAAGGTTGCCTTCTCATCCCCTCTCAAAAATCTGAAAATAGTATTAGTGTAGCATATGTACTGGACAGTTTAATTCTCTTTCCTCACTTAAATGAAGAAAGGACTTATTTTTATGACTACAGAATTCCTTAAAAAGGAAAAGGAAAGATTATGGAGAAACTTACATGTAAAACAATTGAGAAAGTTGAAAATGAAGCCATATTTAAATGCTAATGTTTCACATTAGCATTAGGTAGATTTTTCTAGGACTGAGTGTAATTCAAGTCTAGGTCCTAAATACCAGCCAGTTAGGAATATGGTTTTTGGATTTTCATCATGCTGAACAAACAAACAAATAAATAAATAAATGTAATAAAAGAAAAAGCTCTGGTCTAAGATACAGAAGAAGTTCTAGGTTCTAGTACTATCAGCTTCATGAAAGTAACTATGTAACATACTACATTTGCAGATTTCAATGTTATCATCTGGTACCTGGAAAAATACGTGTTTGGTTTACTTTAAGGTTATTATAAATGTAAAACACAATAGTTTCCATAGTGCTTGGCAAACTGCAAATACCAACTTAGAATTCTATTAATCACCTTCTCAAAAGAGTCTGGGCATATCTCTAATTATTCTTTTTATAATATGAATCACTGTTGAAATTTTAAGAAAAGAAAAACTCTACTTGCTCTTTTATGATGGCATTCTGAATGGGATGTGTACTAACGCTTGTAACATGGCCAAATCAAACGGTTATCTGCTCTCTCAGTTTTTGTTTACAAACTCATGTAACATAAATTATTTGGAAAACTGGTTTTAGAATCAATCTATAAGCAGTTTATACCGTTTGGCTATTGCTATTTAAGGAAACCCTTGAGCAAATCCTTTGAATGTGTATGTAATGCTAACTATATCTAAAATTCATACTAGTATTAATATTTCTTTATACATATTCAGGGATAACTATATTCAACCTTTATTTAAAAAAAGACTCTTAACTTCTTCGAGCATTAAAATATCTTCATTATTTCTTCAAAAACAAAACACAAATAAATTAGTAAACCTTTTCCCTTTCTCCATTCTGACAGGCTAATCATGTGAACTGAAATTCGCATAAGGAAGCATATCTGGTTCTAATTTCTGAACTCAACTCCAGATGTTGTTTTCAAGGTTTGCCTTAAAAAAAAAAAAA
>RCUC01126043.1:0-32351 GCA_003697995.1 Taxidea taxus jeffersonii
CGTCATTGTGTCTGTCACGACCCTAATCCTAATGTCACTCTAAATCCCACCCACTCCCAAATGCAAGCTTCTCCATCTGAGGGATGACTCTACTGGATCTGGCTTATTCGGTGGTTCTTTAGATTCTCCTCTGTCTCAAGAAGATGCGGGGATCTTAAGCGGAGGCTGGTGGGATGAATGTTATTCACACATCTGCTGGGCATCATATTTGGGATCCTGGGAAAGCCACAGCACATCTCTGTGCCTTGGTCCCCTGCTCTGTAAAAGGAGCTGCTACAAGGATCTCTCCATCCTTATGTCCTAGTGTGGTGAGCATTCGCACATCTGTCGTGCATGAGCTGTGAGCCGTCGGAGGGCACCAATCTCACCTTAGTCAGCTTTCTGGCGCTCAGGTGCACAGCTCAATGTGTCATTGCTGCTCACATCCTAACAAGGCCAAAAGAGCAAGCAGTCAGTCAGTCTTATCATACTCACACATAGTCAAAAAGGCAAGAAAGCATCCTGGGTGAGAGATGGTGGTTTTGATGCTTTACTTTGTGAGGAGGCTGCAGAGCGCATCCATTATCGCAACCATCTTTGCGAAGTCTCTGCCCACTCATTCAGCAACATCTTTAAGCAGGGCTGGACTTTCTGTGAGGTTCTGGGATGAAACGAATGAATAGACCCAAGCCCCTACCCTCACTGAGCTAACAGACAGTTACCATTTCAGGTAATGCTTGCCATCATGGGAGATGGCATCATGGTTACTCTGACAGCATCAAAGAGGGGCTGCAAACCCAGCCAGCCCCTGAGGGAGTGGTTCAGGAAGATGTGATATCAGAACTTAGTCTGCTGGGGAAGGGAGGGGAGGGTGTTTCCGGGAAAGGGAACTGCTTATACATGCAAGGTTTGGGGACACTCCACTGGGTTGGTATGCTTGAACAAAGGATGCAGAAGAGAGGAACGAGGACTGGAGGTATGACGGTCAGGGCCCAGATCATGTCTGGCCTCCTGAGCCATAGTAGAGAATCCAGGCTGCTCCGACATCAACAAGAATCCAATGATGGATTTTAATCAAGGAAGTGACTTCATGAGACGTGCTTTATAAAGATACCCCTAGCTGCAGAGGAGAGAGATTGGAAGGGCAGAGAAGGGAGACAGGGAGACCAATTAGAAGGCTATAATCCAGGATCTCAACTGCAGAGATAGTTGTCAGAGTAATTTCTTTGAGGCATGTGGTCGCTGATTGCTGGCAATCCTCCCCAGCCCTGTGTGTTTGCAACAACTCCGAACAGTGCAGAGAAAAGCCATGTAATCACGCTCGCCTGCTGCATTGCACACTCAGCCCTGCCCAGTGGACGCATTGTCGGGAGCATTGTGGGTTATACTGCCAGGAAAGGGGACCTTGGGGTCAGCTGCCCCTCAGTAAGCCCCAGAGCATCCTGTGTTGTTACTTCCTCAAAAAGCCCTGGCTGTAATGCCTGATCATCCCCGCTCCACCCTCCCCGTGAAACTGTCAGGATTGTCTAGTCAATTACTAGTCAAGTGGGGTAATATGCATTTCATTAGGAGCCTCTCATTTCAGATACACAAGGCCATATATGAAATGAAACGTTCTGGAGTTACTTTTTTTTTCCAGCCAGTGATTAGGTGCTGTAATTAAGAAGGCATTGTGCCTGATTTCCAATCTTTTCTCTTTATTTAAATTTAATTGATTTTCTCCTTGATTTAATCAACCCGAATTCAGCTACCTGGTACCCCTCTCCACTCAGATGCTCAGGAGAACTCTGGTACTTAAAGATGTAGGGCCATGCCTAGGAAATGGGGGTGGGTGGATATTGATTTAGGAGCCCCAGCCTTGGTTAGCTCGTGTGAGAGGTGTCAGGATGCTTAGGAGCCAAGTGGTTCTATTCAGGGCTAGCGAGGGAGGAGAGAGGAAGGGCTGGGTATAGACCTTGAAACCTGGCTCCGCTGTGTGACATTGGGCGAATCATTTAACCACTCTGTGCCTCAGTTTCCTTATCTTTGAAACAAGAGGAATAATAACCGTCCTCATAACCTTGTGGTGAGGATTAAATGAGTTGCATATAAAAGACTTAGAAAAATGACTGGAATAGAAGCACTAAAAATATTACTTAGCTGTTATTATTTCTGTATCATTGTCCAGTTACTCATTTACTCCTCTATATTGCTGTGGGACCGAGTTATTCCCATTCAAGGTATAGAAACGGAAGCCCTCAGTCGTGAGTGGCTGAGCCAAGATTCAAATCCCCATCTCAATTCCAAAGCTGGTGCTCACATATGCCGCCCCGCCTACCCGGAGGCTTCTTTCTTCCCGTGCTGAACAGGAGCCTCTATTTATAGAGCCTCTTTGGTCAAGGTCACTCAGCTAGTGGTGGCAAAACTGGGACCCAAGCCAAAGTGCTCTGGGAGCAACAGTCCCCTTTTTCCTCGGCTGTTTCTCAGAGCGGGCAGGCAACTTCTTCAAAGTCACACAGCAGTTAAGGGGCTGTACCATACCCTAAATCTGCACATGAATCCTGTTGTTCTCAACCTTTCCCCCTCCGCAGCAGTCCAGACACATAACAGATGATGTTCACCTACACATCACATACCCCTGCATAAACCCAAGATCTCATGATGAGAACAAACTCAGCACACAAACCCTATTCCACACCTTTCTTTCCTGCTCAAGGAAGCATAACAGATTACAACTCAGGGTAAAGGATTCTGTTATAGGAGGAATCTTGAATCCACTTACTTAATTCATTTAATAAGTATTAACAAGACCCCGGATGTGTAGCAGGCACTATCCAAGGGTCTGGGGAAACAGGTATGAACACAAGACACTAAAAAATCCCTGCCCTCTTGGAACTTAGATCCTACTGGCGATGGTTGGGGGACAGATACATTAAACAAAATAAACATGTAAATGGTTATGTCGTAGTACAAAGTGTACAGTACTATGGGGGAAGTAAAGCAGGAAGAGATAAGCATACAATGGGATGGAGTCTGATTTTAAATAGGGTTTATATAGGGCTGTCAGGGAAGAAATGTCACTGAGAAGGTGACATCTGAGCAAAGACTTGAAGGAGGTGAGGGAGGAAGACATGGGTATTTGGAGGAAGGATGTTTTAGGCAGTTGGATGTCTGCAGTAGTAGCATATGCAAAAGTCCTGAGGCAAGATTATAATTGTCAATTATAAATATCAGATAAACAGCCAGAAGGCCAATGGGTCAGGAGAAAAGAGTAGTGAGATCAGAGTGACAACAAGAACCAGACTCCATGGGCCCTGTAATTAGATTGTCTTTAGTGAAGCCATTGGAGGGTTTTGAAGGGAGGAGTACCCTGGTCTGGCTTGAGTTTCAGCAGGATCCCTCCAGCTGCCTTCTGGGGAATAGATTGCAGGAGGGCAAGGATGGAAGCGGGGAGGTCCATTATGAGGCTCTTGCAAGAACACAAGTGAAAGGTGATGGGGGCTTGGTCAAGGTGCTGGCCAGCCAGGAGGAAAGAAGGGACTGGGTTCTGGGTGTATTTTGAAGATAGTGTCTAGATTTGCTGATAGGTCAGACCTGGGGCTTGGGAGAAAAAAGTCAGGGACAATTCCAAGGTTACCTCCTGACTGCAGCTCTTCGGAACATGAGCCGAGACTCTCCACGAAGAGAAGGAGCCCTACACCCAACCTGTCTCTGTCCCCACTCCTGTCCTCCCTGAGGTGTGAACAGACAGTGGAGCCCCCTTCCCTGCTCCACTGCAGATAATTCCACTGCCCGGCCCCTCACCCCTGCCTCGTGGCCCCTTCCTCTGTCTCTCTCATCTTCCTTTCAGCTGAGCTGATATAATTTGGGGAAATGTGGACCCGTACAGGCTTTGGCTGAAAACATTTGATTGATCTTCTCAAATGGGCGTTCTCTGGCGAGAGGGAAGGATGTGTTCGTGATCTCCCCCCTTCTTTTAAATTGCAACAAAAGGAAAAATCCTGTTTTCTTCCTGAGACGGTTCCAGTACATAAGGATGCATTTGAAATGCTGAGCCATGCAGGCCTGGCCAAGAAAGGCTTCACATGCAGCCAGTCCCGCACCCAGCAGCCTGGCCTGACCTCCTCAGCCTTGTGCCAGCCCTGCCCCCTCCGGACCAGAGATGCAGTTTCCAGGAAGAGCATCATCAGGGTAGCCTGAAGTCCAGGATGTCAGGGGACCTGGATCCTGCCACTCACTGGAGCGGCTCAGATCCCCTCTCTGAGCTTTTTTGGAAGAAGGGTTGGGGCAGAGAGACCTGAGTGAGCACCCTGTCTAGTCTTTGCCCCCTAAAAATGCTTGGGAGAGCAGAAGCTCGAGAATTTCTGGGGAAGTGGAATGAAAGTGGAAAGGAAAAGGGAGCAGGAAGGGAGGGTCTGACAAGGGGAATGAAGTCTCCCTTTTTCCGGCATCAGGAACCCCTCCTGAAAGTTCCAGAGAGGCTAGCTGTCTGCTGGGTGGTTGGCCTTCCTCAGGGCATTGCCCCCCTCAGTGTTAGGCACGGCTGAAGCCGGGCTGCGGGGGTTGCCCTGCCGTATGCCCTCGGCGCCCAGAGTTCCTGAGCACGCCGGCCTGACCTCCCCCAACCAGGACCCGTGTCTCTTCACGTGATGGCTCTCTCTGGCCACCAAGCCCACTCTGCCAGACACAAAGCAGGAATTATTGCCCCTTGGGAGCAGCCTTCAGGCATGGCTGAGGACAGTGGAAGAAGGAGACTCGAGGCACCTCAGGTACTGGTCAGCCGGTGTTTCGAGAAAGGGCTCGAACCCGCTGTGTTCAGACAGAGCCGAGTTGGCAGCGCAGCTGCCCTGATGTTGTCAGCTGTCTCCCATGGCCTTGGATCTTCGCTAGAGGCCATGAAAGCAGCTGGGGCGTCCAGATGGACAGAGGAAGTCCACCCACTAGGACTTGGCCATGCAGGGACATGGGTAGAGGGCTTCAGAAGTGGAGGAGAACTTGTTTTTTATTTTATTAATTTATTTATTTTTAAAAGATAGATTGATTGATTGATTGATTGATTTGTCAGAGAGAGAGAGAGAGAGTGAGCACAGGCAGACAGAGCGGCAGGCAGAGGCAGAGGGAGAAGCAGGCTCCCTGCCGAGCAAGGAGCCCGATGTGGGACTCGATCCCAGGATGCTGGGATCATGACCTGAGCCGAAGGCAGCCGCTTAACCAACTGAGCCACCCAGGCGTCCCGAGAACTTGTTTTTTAAAAAAGTCTTGAAAAGCACTATTTCACTCTGGCCAGGTACCAGACACATCACAAAATGTGGGACCTCACCACAGCCCAGGGACATAGGCACCATTACACATTCCGTGTTACAGATGGGGAAACCAAGGCACAGAAATGAATTTGTTTGCCCAAGGAGCTATGACTAGTATGCAGCAAAGCTAGAATTCGAATCCCGGCCTCTGGGTTCAGAAAGGCTGACTGCGGGGAGAGGAGAAGGAGGTCAGTAGGGGTGAGGGCTCCTGGACACCAGGGTCTGGGGTTCAGTTTGTCCTCTGCACCCTGGAGCAGAGGAGGCAGTTTTCTGGAAGGTGAAATGATGGGCATCCACAGCAGGAAACCAGGGGGAAAGCCACATGCCGTTTCTGTGCACAGCGTCCTCAGGGGAAGCCTGACTGCCCTTCTGCACCTGCCTTTCTTGGAGAGACATCTGTTACAAATCTCAGTGTGTTGGGCCTTAGAAACAGTCCCAAGAAGACTGTCCATAGCCGCTGGCTTGATTAGGCTCTTTATCCATTCAGTTCTCCCATCCGACCAATATTCACTGAAGATACATAATGGGCCTGGCGCTTTCCTGGGTGCTGAGGGTACAATGCAGCAAAAGGCTCAGCCTCTGCCTCAGAGGACTCACAGTCTGGTGGGGGAGCAGGGACAGAGAATTAAACGGACAATTGCAATGGAAAGATATAGAGAAGGAAAACAACAGACTTGGTAGTTAGTCTGGAAGGGCTTCCTGGAGGAGGTAACTTTCTAAGTTGAAATCTGAAAAATGGGCAGGAGGTCCTCAAGTCAAAGAAGGCAACATAAGAGATGTCATTGCTTTTTTTTTTTTTTAAGATTTTATTTATTTGTTAGAAAGAGAGAGAGCGAGCACAGGCAGACAGAGTGGCAGGCAGAGGCAGAGGGAGAAGCAGGCTCCCCGCCGAGCAAGGAGCCCGATGTGGGACTCGATCCCAGGACACTAGGATCATGACCTGAGCCGAAGGCAGCTGCTTAACCAACTGAGCCACCCAGGCATCCCGAGATGTCATTTCTTAATTAGTAAACACAGAGCACTTACTGTGTGTGCCAGGCACTGTTGCAAGAGCTTTACATAGACCCACTATTAATCCATGAGATAACCCTATGAGGTAGGTACTATTACTATCCACATCTTCTAGATGAAGCAGCAAGGCCTAGAGAGGTGAGGTCAGTTGTCCACGCTCACAGAGGGGCAAGACCAGGGTTTGAATCCCACAGTCTGGCTCCAGGCTGTGCTAGGTTCCCTCTGACAGAACAAGGGACCTAGACGGATTCCGGGTGGTTTGAGCACAATGGCTGAGAAGCCTCAGAAAATGGCAGACCTGGAAAGCACCGCCATGGACCTTGAAGGCCAGCAGAGCCACACTGAGAAGTTGGGACTTGCTTCTCAGGGCTCTGCTGAAGGGAGTGATGTGAGAGAGGGTCCAGGGCGATGGCGAGGTCACCGCTTGGGTGAGGAGGTAGAAGGGGGAGCGGGAGGAAAGGGGGGGGCAGTGAGGTTTACAGAGGTTGGGTTTGAGGTACCAGAGGCCTTTCAGGAGGAGAGGAGGGAACAGTTGACATTCAAGTCTCAAGGTCAGAAACAGGAGGTAACTAGGGTGACCATATACCCCCAGGGCGCTTACCATCAGTACCCTTTTTAATCCCCAGGGCCCGGCTGGGACTCTGAATTACCTGGTCAGTCTAGACAGAACTGACCCTGCTATGTGATGCATCTTGATACTGAGAACATCTGGGTCCAGGCTCCACCCTTCCTTACACACACACACATCTGGACACATGTTATATGTGCCTGGGAATAGTCTTAGCTGCGTGCAAATAAAAAGGGGACCATGAAGATGCAGTTCATAGGGAGGCAGCATCATTGTGGCTGAGGTGCGTTGGACTATTCTGTGCCAGGCCCCCACACCTGTCTCAGACTTCAGCTCCCACCACTAGGGACTAACAGATTTGTCCAGGGAACCCACGGTATAGTATGGCTGTGTCTGTACTCCAGCAGGCCCATGGGTAATTGGTAGGATCAAGCCATTTCAGTGATACTTTTTTTAATAGTATACCTTGCTTTCCCAATCAAACCGTATTTCTAAAGCAATCTGAGTAGCCAGCGTCTCCCTCCATGAAAAGGAGGATGCCCTACTGCAAACCTACAAAGGCAAGTCCTCTCTGAGCTTGTGCAAAAGGCTGCCACAGGGCCTTTGCACAAGAACGTTATGAGTGGGACAGCATCTAGCTTTCTGGTTGTATGATGAGAAACATCATATGTTTCTCATCTCTACCACCAGCATATAGCAAAATATCTGTAGGAAGAAATCAGAGCTTTGGGTCGGTGGTGGGTCCCTAAGGGCAACCAACACCCTCAAACAGGATTTTGAACCTAGGAAAGCTCCATCTCAAACTCCTTGCCGCCAGTTTCTTTTGAAGGCTCTGTGTCTTTCAGGACTGCCCATGGTGATGTTGTCAGGAGACAGCTTTTCCACGACTGCTAAGCCCTGGGTATAGACATCGATCTCACAGCTATAGGACATAAAGCTCTCTTGTCTCTTGCGTCATTGCATGATGCTTTCAGAGGCCCAAAGCAGGAGACACTTTGGGGTTCACGAGGTCCACAAGTGGCCCCCATGGTGCCCAGCCCCAAAAGGCACTATGCGGTAAGAGTTAAGACCATGGATTCTTGGAGGCAGACTGGGTTCAAATTCCATCTCTCCCATCTATTAGCAGGTTCTCCTCTTGCCTCAGTTTCTTCATTGGTAAACTGGGATTAGTAACTTACCAGCCTCACGTAATTGTGGTGAAGATTTGCCAGAGTCCGCAAATGCAAAGGACCGACCACAGTGCCTGGCACATAGCTGGTGGGTGCTCTGTGAGTAGCCACTGTTATTATTAGTAACAGTAGCATTTATGATGGTGCTGTCACTTAGGATCCAACATAAAAATGGATACTGGTGGAAGAAATCGGGAACAGGAACAAAGAAGAGGAAGTGGCAAGGGGGCCTTTTGGCTGCTGGGACCTTGCTCAGAAACCCCCAGGGGTTCATGTGATGACATTTCATTCAGACTGTTTTTTACCGGAATGAGAAATGCAGGTTCTGTGTCAGAAATCATTGCAAATTCCAAATTAGTGAGGTTTCATGGTCTGCGGAAAGGTGCTGGAGGGGAAATTGGTCGACGGGGTGTTTTTTTAGCTGTCGGAGCAAGCTGGCTGATTGATTGATTGTCTCAGTGAATAGACTGCAGACAGCAGCTGGGGAACCGGGTGCAGGCGAGGAAATAGGAAGAAGACAGAGCACCAGTCGGTGTGGGAGAGGCAAAGCCATGGTCAGCAGTAGAAAGGGACATAGTTACCCCAGAATCTGGGTAAACACAGTCTAGATCATGTAGCCATACTCAGTCTGGAGCCACACCCAGCCACAGTTCCTTGAGAACACTGGGTTCCCTCACTTGCTTGCTGTGTGTCATTAGGCATGTTACTAGACCTCTCTGAACTTCTGTTTTATCATCTAAAACCAACCCGTTCAATACCCTTCCCAGGTGTTTATTGTAGGATTTAAATGAAATAATGAGTTTTAAGTGTCTGGTGAAGTGCCTGAATCATCATTGTAGGTGCTCAATAAATCGTCATTGCAGGTGCTCAATAAATGTGAGGTCCCGTGTCATTAACACAGTGAGTTAGAGAAGTCAGGACACACAGGCTTCAGCTTATGCACCAGAAGAGGCCATATTGATAGGTTCTGCCATCCCCAATGTGTTCAGAAGGTCAGAAGCTGGGGATGATGTAGACCCAAGGAAGACTCTGACTTATGAAAATCTTAGAATTGGACAGGTTCTTCAGAGGTGTTTGGGGCTTCGGGGTTCCAAGCTTTTCCAGGCAGATTGGAAGCCATGCACTCCTCAGAGGGGGAAAGGATAAGCCATATTGGAGCTACCAAGCCTCCTTCAGTAAGAGTTACAATTATAGTTACAGTAGTCTGACATCATGCTTAGTTTAATGAATACATATTATCCACAACCACCTCAATGTATAAGGTATTATCCCCATTTTCAAAATGAGAATACCAAGGCCAAAATAGAGGAAGGGCCTTGCTCAAGGTCATATTGTAGTATCTTGGAGGGGTTCACAGTTTCTGGAGTGTGGTGAAGTAAAGAATGTGCTCCCTCTGAGGTATGGGCAGTGGAGGGTCAGAAAAGCAAGATCATTGAGCTGAACCTGGAAGGATGGGTGGGTTTCTTTTCAGAGGAAGGAAGAAGGTGCACTGTGGGCAGAGGGATCAGTTGGAGCAAAGACAGAGAAGATGGGCACCTGTGTCCCAAAGTCTATTTATGATGAATAATTACAATTACAGTGACAGCTGACATTGACCAAATGCTTACTCTGAACCAGGAATGGTGTTAAGCACTTTACATGCATCATCTCTACAAGCTGGCAATATCATTAACCCCATTCTGCAGAAGAGAAATGAAGTGACTTGTCCAAGATCACAGCTTGAAAATGGCAGAACCAGCTTCTGAGCTCAGGGCTGCCCGATTCCAAAGCTCTGGGTGGCTCCTGGTTGTTCATCGGCTGCCCATGGTCCATGAGCTCGGAGAGAAATCTTGGAGCTTAAAAAGACCTCTGCTCATGTGCTAGGGAGGGACTGTCCCAAGATTCCCCTGACCCCTTCTGAGATGTCCTGTGTCCCTGTCACCACCCACCCCTGCTTCCACGTCCTCCTGGAGCTAAGGGGAACCTGTCAGAGTTGGTGGGCAATAATCACAAAACTGACTGCCTAATAAAGATAAAGCTCTCTAATAAACCTGCAATCCTGCGGTAATGGGTTTGACTTTTAAGAAGCAGATAAAAGTCCCAGTGGAGGGACAGACCCTACCCATCCACTCCTTAATCAGAATTACTGTGGAGGAGCCATTTCCTACAGGTGGGACAGCTGGATGCCTGGGCTGGCATTGAGAAATGACCACTTCTGTGTAAAGCCAGACGTCTGCTCCCTCCAGAGAGCCCTCCCTCCCACAGGGAATCCTTTGTCAGAGAAGAACCGTGATAGCAAAGGATAGGGCCTCTGGGACAAAGCTGAAGGGGGGTGTGGGGGTGGGGATGGAAAGGGTGTGGTTTGAGAACTCGCTGGTGATTGGTGCTGAAGCTGTAGGGGCGGAGTCTTCTGAGAGCTTTCTGCTGATTGGTGGAGCTCTGATGGACCAACCTCTCCACTCTGGCTCCATCCTTCCCATCATCACCGTGGTCATCATCATAAGACATACACTGAGCATTTCTTATGTATCTGAGAAATGTGTTGAGCGTTTTACAACCCCCTAATGAGGCAGGTAATATTAACAACTCCATTAACATTTCCCATCCTCAGATGGGAAAACTAAGGCTTGACGATAATAAATTTAACTTCCTGTGGGTCACACACCCCAGAAGTAGCAAAGCAGAGATTCAAACCCATGTCTGTCTGACTCTGGAAGATACTTAACTAACCATTGTTTTTGCATGTAGTCGTTCGATAGAGCAAAAGCTTGGTCTCCGTCTAGGTCTTCAATGGAATTCACAAGAAATAAAGCCCAAGACAGAGATTGGGGTGCACACGAGTTACTGAGGGTACATGCTCTGGAGAAAGGAAGTGAGGAAGCAGGTTAGGGCAGGGGCAGAAAGCAAAGGGAAAATGTGCTTTAGCTGGAGTGTAGCCTCAGCCTGATCCCGGGGGGAGCTCTGGGGTGTGCAGTGCACCCTTGAGTTGGTCCTGCTTTGAGGCTAGGGTGCTGCTCCTTTGTACTCATTGGCTGCAGACTGCCTGCCTGCCCCCACCCGGGGGTGGACATAACCTTCTGGAAAGGGGCACCTGAAAGGCATTTGCAACCAGTATTCCCATCCACTTAGGATCTGGCCAAGAGCATCCAGTATAACAGCAAAGGAACCGAGTGGTCATCCCTGCTCAGCTCCTGATTTCTCCAGTATCTTTGAGTGTAGCACTTGCCCTTCCCCTGCCCCCCGCCCCACACCCCTTGGCAGACCTTGGCTTCTCCAGGCTTGGGTTCAAAGTCCCCCAAAGCCTGGCCTCGCCCTGACAAGCACCTACTCCGTGATCTGGCCGCACAGCCACTGCTCCGGCTGGCAGTCTGTGTTTCTGTAACCCGGAGGAGAGATGGGGCCCCTCCGGTGGTTCCAACAGCGTGAGGCAGGGTGTCTGACAGTTTCCCCCACTGAAGCCCTTTATCTCACTGCTCTGCTCTGTTATTTTAAAACTAACGAGCCCAGACCTCAGGAGCTCACCGCCTGCTTGCCGCCTGCCATCGAGATCTGTGGCTTGTCTGTTCTGTCCTCTCTGCAGATTTCAGTGGCAGCTTACTCTCTGCTTGTTAGGAATTTTCTTCCAAACCTCAGCCCGGGGAAGAAGGCGTGCACACACATGTGTGTGCAGGAACAGAGTCTTAATGGCACCATACTCTTAGATGCCCCATGACCCTCAACTGTAGTTCTAGCTGATGACAGGTCTAGTGGGTGGTTCTGGGACAACAAGGAAAGACATATTCATTCCTGGGCTATTGAGACAGAAAGACACTGTGACCTAGCATGGAATGGGCCATTTCTATGTACTGAAGTGGCCACTTAACTTGGTGGTGGAGAGCCAGGGTCCCAGGGAAGGGAGGAGCTCCTGAGACACTCAAGGGCATGCCAGCCTCCCTGCCCTTCCCCTTCCCAGAGTCCTTTGCCTTGGGCCATTTGGGGAAAGGGGATCAGAGTCAGCAGTGAGGCTGGAGGACAATGTGACCTGCCCTGGAAAGTGGGGCTGGGACTTAAAGGGCAGCCATGAAAGCACCGGGTGTGCATCATGCCATTCTAGTCCCATGGCAGCCCCCTGAGGTGCGTGCAATTTGTGCTTCCCCCAGAGAGGTGGGGAGATTTGCCCAAGGTCACCCAACTGGTGAATGGCCAGGCAGACTCTGTTCAATGAATCCAATCACCATGCTCTGCCCACCCTCTCCAGACCAGTCACCCTGCCTGCTCTGTGCCTATGTTCCTCCAGCCTTGCCCTCTCTCTCCTCAGGACCTCTCCTTTCTTGGGTCACATTCGCTCCTGAGAGTTTCTCGTGAACCTGACCCATGTCTTCCTCTGGACTGTGAGGAAGGCCTCTGAGGGGGTTAGGAGCATGTCTGGAGCATCTTGAAATGACCCTCCCTGAGGAGTAAAATGATGCTTCACA
This sequence comes from Taxidea taxus jeffersonii, assembly GCA_003697995.1. NCBI lineage: Eukaryota > Metazoa > Chordata > Mammalia > Carnivora > Mustelidae > Taxidea > Taxidea taxus. The sequence goes on from RCUC01126043.1 coordinate 12,443, forward strand.
GAATTAAGGACTGGCCAAGGAATGAATGAATGGGAGGAGTCAAACATTTTATGAGGATAACTAATCTGTGAGTAGCCATACAGGACCCACTTCTCTACCTGGATTCTTTTCCATAAATACAAAATGGTCCTGTAGATGTAGTTTTCTTATGATCTTTTTTTTTTTTAAGATCTCATTTATTTATTTGAGAAGGAGCAGGAGAGAGCACGAGTAGGGGCAGGGCAGGGGCAGAGGAAGAGTTAGAAGCAGACTCCCTGCTGAGCTGGGAGCCTGACACAGGGTTCCATCCCAGGGTTCCATCCTAGGTTCCATCCCTGAGATCATGACCTGAGCCAAAGGCAGATGCTTAGCTGACTGAGCCCCCCAGGTGCTCCCTGCACCTGGGGGCACCCAGAAATAAGTGATGTTCTTATTTTCTTTTCTCTAGCTTACTTTGTTGTAAGAATAGAATCTAGAATATATATAATATACAAAATATGTGTTAACTGACTGTTTATGTTATTGATAAGGCCAACTGGTCAACAGAAGGCTGTTCATAGTTAAGTTTTAGGGGAGTCAAAAGCAGTACATGAATTTCCACTGCAAGGGGGTCGCCCCTACCCCCTGTGTCGCTCGGCGGCCAACTGTATATTTTACGAGCCCGTCCGCCAGGCTGGGACACTCCCATTGAGCCCTCTTGTTATTCCAAAACCTCACTGGCATGGAGCTTCCTTCCTTCCTCAGTTTCCCACCTCACTCTTGCGAGTTGCTCCATCTTACCCCAAGAAGATCCGATCTCATGGCCTTAAAGTCCATCTAAATGCCAACATCTCTCCAATGCACTTCTCCAGAGCTCATGTCTTCTTTGAACTCCAGTCTTGGGTACTGAGCTGTTCCCTGCCATTTCCACATGGGTGTCTAACTGACATCCCAAACACCCTTCCTCCCCAGCAGCCATCCCCAGTTTAGTACCCAGCAGCTCCATCCTCTCCATTGCTCAGAGCAAAACCTGGGAGTCACCCTTGACCCCTTTCGTTCACACAACCATATAGCCAGTCCATGAGCAAACTCTATTGGTGCCAGCTTCAGTCTGTGTCTGGAGTCTGACCACTTCTCCCCACTACAGCAGGGATAACACCAACCCCAGCCACCGTCTTCTCTTGCATGGCTTATCTCAACAATCCCGGCTGGTCTTCCTACATTCATCTCAGCTCCCTGGCCCACTAGACTCAGCAAGCCTCCAGATAGATCCTTTAAAGCCTAAGTCACATTTCAGCATTTCTCTTCTTGGAATCATCCACTGGCTTCTCCTATCACTCAGAGAAAAAGTCAAATTCTTACGGCAGTCCACCATCCTATCCATGATCTGGTCCCTCATTACTTCTCTGCTACCCCACCCCCCACATGTCCCACTGACTCACTCAGCTCTAGCCCCAATGACTCTAGAGTATTCCTGCCTCAGGGCCTTTGCACTGGACATGGCCTCTGCCTGTCGTGCTCTTCTTCCTGGCAGGCACAAGGCTCCCTCCCTCAGCACTTTCAAGTCTTGCTCAGATGTTAACCTTCTCAAGGAGCCCTCCTCTAATCATGCCATTTAAAAGTCCAGCCCTCTCCCAGTAGCATTCCCAGTTTTCTTTATCCTCCATTTTTCTTCTCTGTTCTGTCCAATAGCCTTTGTATTTACCACTTAATTATGTATAATTAGCTGTCCATCCCAGTAGAACACAAGCTCTGCCAAACAGGGATTGTTTCTGCCTTATTCCCTATTGTGTCTCTGTTGCCTGGAATGTGGCCTACACATAGTAGGTGCTCAGTAAATACTTTTTGAGTCAGTGACTCAATGAAGAATAAGTGAAGAAGTGGCTGGTGGCACTTCTTGGGACTTCTTGGGGCCAGTCCTTACTTGGCTCTTGAACCAAGGCCCCGTCTCCCCTGGGCTGGAGACTTCTGTCCTGTTCCCAGTAGATCTTGCTAGCCTGGTGCCTCTAGCAGTGGCTGTAACAATGCCCAAAGGGACTCAGCCAGCACAGGCCCTCCCTGGCAAGAGAATACAGTCAGCCCCTCGTACTCCGTGGAGAAATCTAAACCCCATCTACAATTCCAGCTGGTGGAAAGGTCCTGAGGGTACCCTAGGCTGGAGCCAGAGATGTTATTCTTGTCTCTGCTGACGCAGCTGGGCCGGATCAGGGCTTGAACCTCAGTCAGTAGGACCCCAGGACCTGTGCACTTTCTCAGCCTCACCGAATTACTTTTTGCTACCCGTTCAAGTGAAAAACCACAGCATTTTGGAACTTGGCCATTTCCCAAGTTGGGGGCAGCCTGCCTGCCAGGCAGTCCCAAGAATCAAATGCAGTGCCCCCCTCAGACATTTGCGCTCTCTCCCTAGGCAAATAGGCAATCGACAGGCCAGTCTGAGGAGGGAGAAATGATTTCCTGAATTTGGGGTTGATGGGAGGGCAGAGGATGGATGTGTTCAGCGATGAGAGTCCACAACCCAGGAATGCTGGGGGCCTGACCTGCTCGGCTGAGCTGGGTAAGAAATGCTGAGCTGATTTTTCTCCGTATGGTTCATTTGTCCTTTGACCTGAACTTGGGAAGTGGACAATTTTTGATATACAAGCATGTTTACCGTACACACATACACACACACACACACACACACACACACACACTCACACACTCACACACTCTCAGCCCTGAGAGCTGAACTAAACCATTCTCATCCTGCCGGAAGAGAGAGTGTGCTAAAAACCTGGGCTTGTTTGTGTCGGCCTGCCCTCAGGGTCCGGTGGAGTCCTTTGTGAAATGTACAGACTGGTTATTCATAATGTGGTTCCGGGAGCCACAGCAGCCCCTGGGCATTGGTTAGAAGGGTAGAAGGTCAGGCCCTAACCCAGACCTGCTGAGTCAGCCCCTCCATCCTAACACGATCCCCAGGGGATTCACATGCACAGAAAGGTGTGAGAAGCACCTGTCTGTCCCCCACATGACCCTGAAGGACCCAGCTCCTGTCTTCCTCCTCAGTCTCAGCTTCTTTCTCCCTGTACCCCATGTCCACTGTGACGTTATTGACAGTAGCCAAGACATGGAAGCACTGTCAGTGTCCATCAGGGTTAGGATGTCCATCAGGATAAAGAACGTGTTATGTCTACACGACGAAACACTATTCCACCATGAAAAATAAAGAGATCCTTCCATTTATGGCAACATGGATGGACCTTAAGGGCACTTTGCTCAGTGAAATAAAACCAGTCTCTGCTCTTGCTCTCTATCCTTCCCACCCCTCTATCTCATCCAGCTCATACCTGCCTCCTTTGTAGTTATGCGAAGTTCAGTGCCATGTCTCTTGCCCTCCAGTCTCCTGACCAGTTTCCATATATCTTCTAGGAAGCCTTCCATGGCCACCTGCCCACTGCTCAGGGCTGGACTAAGTGCTCTCCCTGTGGTTCCATGGCCCTCTGAGAGTACTACACCATACTGTAATTCCCAGTTGTAGCTCCCCTCCAGGCTGAGGGCAGAAGCAAGTCTTAGTTACCTTAACGATCCTTGAAAGCTGACACTAAGTAGGTGTTCAGCAAACAGCCTTTGCATAAAGGAATGAAATAGTGAAAGAGAAGCCAGCTGCTTTTTTTTTAAGGTTATATTTATTCATTTGAGAGACAGAGATCACAAGCAAGCAGAGAGAGAGGAGGAAGCAGGCTCCCCGCTGAGCAGAGAGCCCGATGCCGGGCTCCATCCCAGGACCCTGAGATCATGACCTGAGCCGAAGGCAGAGGCTTTAACCCACTGAGCCACCCAGGCACCCCAAGATGCGAGCTTGTTAAAACTTCTCATTTCTCATTCAGTTCCTAGTAGGATGAGTATTACTGACTCCCGTCGGTGGTTCTCAGGAGTCCTCAGTCTTCCCCCAAGCCCTGATGCTCTTCCCAGCCATGATTGCAAAGCTCAGAGAGTCACAGTTCCTATAGGTGACCCCCCACCAAACTTAATTAACCTTGAAAAGGACTTGATACCAAGACCTTAGGCCAGGACTGAAGCTCCAGGAACCAAGGCACAGATTAGCCAGATCCATCTTGTTTATGGGTGGGATCTGCCCCATGATAAGCCTTGAGCTTCCTGGTGGAAAGTCCTGAGCCAAGGGTGTGGGCCCTCATTCTCTACTGAAGCAGGCAGATTGTAGGTGTCTGGCCAAGTGCAGGGACAAGGGTGGGTCATTCGCAGGCCTGAATGCAAGTGCAGAACAAGAACCTGGGGCATGAGCCTTGGATGGAAAGCAAGACCCTTTGCCTCTCCAGGTCTCAGTGCCTTATCTGTGAAATGGGGAGAAGTTCGCTAAACTGGGTACCTTACACAGGGTCGTCAACATCAGTTGAGACACTGGATTAGTGCTCTACACCCAGGAGAAGTTATTAGTGGCCTGGGATGGAGGCAAAAGTGTCCCCAGTCCAGTGAGCAAATGCCATTCCTACTCGTGAAAGATAACATTGAAGCCAAACAGCCCCTTCTCCAAACACATAAAGCAAGTCTCTGTCTTGCCATGAAATTACCAAGATTCACCCTCTACTCCCACGTACTACTACCTTACACGTTCAGAGTGTTTCCCAGATTTCTCTCCTTTTTCCTCAATCGATTATAAATGGGCAGGGCCACTAGTGTTCTTGCCACTCACTATCCCCGGGTCTCAGTAGGGATGCCCCCGCCTGTCCCTAGCTTTGTGCAGAAGCTCAGTGGAGATGGTGCCTGGTCTCGGTGTCGGGCACAGAGCAGATGATTGCTGAATGTGGGCTGGTGCCATGATTAGGTGATATGGAAAAAGCACTGGACGCAGGGACAAAAGGCCATGGTTCCAGCCACAGCTCAGACGTGAGACACCAATGTGGCCTTAGCCAAGTTCCCTTGCCTCTAGGGGCTTCAGTTTCCCCACTCTGTACAGAGGAGAGCCAGGACTGGGGGGCCCTTCCAGCTCGCCTCCAGTGCTGTTTGTTTCTGATTCCCGAATTGGTGTTTAACTCAGTCTGGGGCTTGGGGCGCAAGGAGGATCTGTACCCAGCTCAGGGCCAGATGAGCGCTTTGCTGGGAGCAGGGCGCTTTGATGCGAGAAGCAAGGAAGCAGCTAGGGAGCTGGGCATCTTGGAGAGTTTTGTAGAAAGTTCAGGCCTGACTTTTATCAGAGGCTGGGAATCTGCTGGTTGCCATGACTACGGAGAGCAGCATCTAAGCTCCAGGTCGCTGATTAGCAGGAACTGAGCGGGAAGGCCTTGAGGAATTCAGCACACAGGGCCCCCTCCCTCCCTCTGTGAAGTGGAGTGTGCCAGCCCTTGACTTCACTGTTTTAGCTGTCCCCTGAAGATCTCACCTCCTTTTAAGTGCTTTTTTTTTTTTTTTTTAATGCAACATCGAAGGGTGGTATGGTGAAAACGAGGCAGCTGCCGGGACTCCTTAGCAAAGAGAGAACATGGAATTTTTCTTACAGCTCTGCAGGGATGCAGAGTGGGAAGCTGGGAAAGAAGAGGGGTAGGGGAGCTGTGGGGGAGAGGGGGCACCATGGCTGAGATCTGAGTCTGCTGAAATGCTGGGTGACCTCAGATGGGCTCCTCTCCTTGGACCACTGCGTCTTTACACATAGGAGAGGTTGACTCCGATCTGTGGTTCCCACATGAGGTCAAGTCATCATGTATCCATCCATCCATCCATTCATCCATTCATTCAGCAAATGTTTATGAGCAAAGAGGCACACTGTGCCAGGCACTATATCCCTGGGGATTCAGGGAGAATCCCCTGGAGAAAAGAGTTCTCACTCTCATGAAGCTCACATCCAAGTTCAGAAGACAAATGGTTAGCAAATAAATGTATAACAAATGTCCTGGAGGAAGGCACTGCAGACTACCATGCTGGAGACAGTGAGCAGAGGGGCACAGTCACATGGGTCAGAGCAGGCCTCTCCGAGGAGGTGACATTTGGATGAAAGGAAGGAAACAGCCTTGCAAGGAACTGCAGGACTTGCATGCCAGGTGGAGGGAACAGAAGGGCAGAGGCTCTGAGCAAGGGCCTTGTTCCATGTGAGGGACAGCGAGGAAGCCTTGGGGCTCGAGCACAGTAAGGGACGGAGAGAAAGGTGGCAGATGGGGTCTCGAGTGGGGGCAGAGGCCAGGTCGTGCAGAGCCATCTAGTTCTGGTGATCTATTTGGGCTTCTTCTTCATGCAGAAGAGGCGAGATTACCAGGGATGTTTCTTTAAGATGCTTATTTCCTAACTTCACCACTTTGAGACTCATATTTATTATGGCCGGGATGGAACTGAGACATCTGTATTTTTAGCAGCTTCTTGGGAGCCTCTGAAGGTGTGCGAGGTTTTGGAAACCTGGGACTACATGGTCTCTGAGTTTCTTTCAGTTTTAAGAAAGCAGAGAAGCAATGTGTCAGAACATCTTGAAAAGGGATCTTAAAAGTTCTATAATATTATGGAGATTTCCCTTCTTCCTTCCCTCTCAACTCATTGTCTGCCAGGTAAAAGAATTAATCCTGGTTTTGTTTGGCTTTTCTTTGTTTTACTGCAAGATCCCAGATGGGGTACCTACCACAAGGAAGGTGCAGCCAGTGCTACAGAAAATGAGAACCATCCACCACATCAGGGAGCGCCAGGTTAGAAATGCAGCAATTCCATCATCCCTTTCCTCCTCAAACCTTCATCAGGACTTGCCCATCCCTGATGCCGGCAGTGATGGACGAGGTGTCATCCTCACCTTAAGCCCTGTCTCCCAGGGCCTCACAGGAGCATTCCCCATCTGTCCCTGCACTGCCGACAACCCCTGCCCACACTGCCCCATCAGCGGAGGCCACTGAGACCTCCCACACAATGCCAGCACTTACTCATCATGGATTCATTCACTGCCAAATGGCTCACATCACTTTGTTGTTTGTTTTTGCTTTTGTTTCCTCTCGAGGGCTTGCCTCTGATACAGATTTGTGTGATGGTTTCCTATAAGGCCCCAGAGTCCAAAATCCTGTTCTTGTGTGCGTCCAGCTCAAGGCCCTCCTGGACAATACACATATACGTGGATAAGTTCACTGACCACTTTTCTAAGAGAAACAGGGGGTAGAATAGAAAATGCGTTCACTGAGCTATCTGAGTTGACCGAGGCGTTGGCCGGCTTATCTCCACCAACTCTACTATGAAGGGATTTGCTCAGGCCATCTCAGAAGCCCTTTCTAGCTTTTTGATACAAATGCATGTTCTCTTTCATTGATTCAGTGAGCAAATGTTGAGTGGGCTCTGGGGCAGTAAGACATGGTCCTCCACCCAGGGAGCTCGTAGCCCAGTGGGAGGGAAGGCAATCAGGCATCAGTAGTGCATATTTGGAGCCGCAGCTCTGGTAACAAAGGAGCTCTCACATCTTAGAACAGGGCTTACATCACCCCAGAAGTCGCTCTTGACATCCCCAACTCCATCTCATCAGTGGGGACTCCATCCTGCTGGTGGCTCACGCTCAAAATCCTTGAGTCGTCCTTGACCCCCCTCCCTTTCCCTTATTCTCTCCCACCCGAGGTTTAACCAGCAGCAAGTGATGCTAGTTCTGCTTTCACATCTCAGCACCTGACCACATGTCATCATTTTCATCGCTGACCCACTGATCAGAGCCTGGACAGTTGCCTTAGTGTCCCTGTCTCTGCTGCTCCTCCGTCTGTCCAGCGTCTTTTGCAACTGGAACGATCCTCGTAATATTTACATTTATGCCAGACCGGGTCACTCCCCTGTTCAAAAAGCGTCCCTTCCCAGCCATAGAGTCTGATGACCTACAAGACCTGATCTCTGGTTTCGCCTCTTATCCCTCTAGCCCTACTTGCCCTTCTTTATATGTATATAAAGATCCTGCCATTCCTTCTGCCTGGAGCACATTTCCCATGTCCCGCAGATAACCTGTGTAGGACTTTATATTATTATAAAGTGTAAAGTCCGGTATATTACCAGACCACAAATTACCCCCCAAATCTTTGTGGCTTAGAACAGCAACAGACAGCATCTCACCGTTTCTGCAAGGTGGGAATTTGGCCGGGCAACTCCAGTCAGCCATCAGCCGTGAGACTGCAGTTCCGATGTCAGCCAGGGCCACAGTGTCATCTGAGGCTTGATTGGGGCCGGAGGGTCCACTTCCAAGGCGGCGTGCCTGCTTGGCTGCTGTGTGCTTGGCTGTTGACAGGAGGCCTCAGCTGTTCCTCACAGGGGCTTCTCCACAGGGCTGCCTGAGTGTCCTCACACCACGCCAACAGCTTCCCTTGAGTGATCAATCCACAGGGAGTGAGGCAGAAGCCGCCTTTGTGACCTAGTCTTGGAAATCATGCGTTATCGCCTCTGCTCCCTTCTGGTCATTAAAAGTAACTCAGTAAGCCCAGTCAGTATTAAAGGGGAGGGAAATTAGGTTTCATCTTTCGATGACAGGACTGTCAAAGAATCTGTGAACACATTTTTAAAACCATCACAGACTGCAAGGGTAGACCCTAACCCTTTAAGCCTCTATCCCATGACTTCCTCAGAGTGGCCTCCCTGATACTCTGTACAAAAGAATGGTCACCCCCTCCCATTCCACTGGCTTACTCTCTTATTTATTACCATTCAGTAAGTCATATTATTACTTCTGTATGTGCTATACCTGCTCCCCCATCTAGAATGTAAACTCCATTGTCACAGAGTGCATCTCCCTCTTATTCATTGCAGCCCTACACTTAGAACTGGCCTGGACACAGGTTAGCCCAGGCCAGGTCAAGCATGGGAAGAGGCAAGCCTTGCTGGTGGCTGGGAAGACATTGAAAGCTCAGAATAGTTTGATAAGAGCCAGGACAGCATTCCACATGAATAGACTGGAGGCATGGGGATGGAACCGTCCTAGTAGGAGAAGCAGGGCAGGAGGTATAGAGAAGCCTGGAGTTCTGGAAGCCCAGAGGTGGCAGTGAGGATGTCTGGACAGCCCTGACAAGAATCTCCATCCCTCCTGGGCTTGCAGCCTCTCTCAGCTCTGCTTCTGAAGATGCACTGATAAGCAGCTGACAGAGATGGATGTGTTTTTCTGCCCTTCCTTCAATATTGACTGGGTTTGGCCTGCTTTCCAGACAGCCCTAAGGAGCAGGGGGCTTATCAGATACATTCATACTGAGTCATAAAACCAGTCTTGATGCACTGACTGCAGGTGCTTGGTGCAGGAGAAATGCTAACGCCTTTGATCAGGACTTGATCTGGACTCTGTAGGCAGGGTGAGGAGGAAGGGAAGTTTGCTGGGCAGTGCCAAGCCCACCTGTGCCTCCCCAGCTCCTGACTCCTCTTGGTTGGGGGGCCAGGAGGTATGAGTGACAGTGTTTTCAAACACTGAGTACCTAGGCGACTTCCTTCCCCATTCCAGACTCAAAGTAGGAGATGGGACTCAGGTTATTTCCTGAGAGCCTGGGGCTCTTCTCAGAGGCAGAGGAGGGAATTTCAGGCCTTCATGAGGATCACATCTGAACTAGGTGTTCTTATACCTGCTAGGGATGCCAGAGTAGAGATTTCGTTCACAGGGAAGTAAAGGGAAATGGAACAGCCTTTGATTTTCATAACAATTCAACAATATAAGGACTAATGTTATTCCCTGTCTTAATCACCGAATAACTGCAAGACAGAGAAACTAAGTTCTCTCTCTACTAAACCTTGAACATAGTGTTTGAATCCAGGCATCTCCATTCCATACAGAGATAAGACAGGGAAATGAGATGGGGAAATGGGAAGGGGAGTTGGAACTAATCCTGTCACCCTTTGGCCTCCACTTATGTTTTGAGCAAGGAAGTGAAACACCGGTTTCCAGCCTCTCCCTGTGGTTCAGTCAGGATAGGCCAGGCAACGCTGCAGTAACAGATAAAACCCTGAGTTTCAGTGGGTTAACCTGACTAAGGCTTATTTCTAACATGCAGAGTCTGATGCAGCTCAGGCATCTCTCCTCCCCCAGGTAGCTTCACCTTTAAGGGCATGTGGCCTCCAAGGTCATTGCAACAGAGGGAGAGAGAGCTGGAGAAGGCACACAATCCTTACTGCCTCAAGCCAGAAGTGACACATGTCACTCCCACTCAGAGACCAGTGGCCTGAGATAATCTCTCATGGTCCCAACCCAACTGCAAGGAAAATTGGGAAATATTAGGATGTGTGTGAATGCTTGATCAGCCTTAAGAATCTGGGGCAACAGGAGGTTTAGTCAATGAAGCATCCAACTCTTGGTTTCAGTTCAGGTCATGATCCCAGGGTTATGAGATGGATCCCTGAGTCAAGATTCTCTTTCTCCCTCTCCTTTTGCCCCCTCCCACCTCCACTATGTGCTCCCTCTCTCTCTCCCTTAAAAAAAAAAAAAAAAAAGAATCTGTCATATCCTAACAATTTCTGTCTCTTCATTTGTTCCCCTGTAGGACAGAACCCCAGGGCAGCCCTCTGGTTCCAGCTCAGGATGGACCGTCAGAAAAGCTGAGCCAACATCTGGCCACCGAGGCCTTGGGCACCAACTGCTGGGAGAGAGACAAGGCCTGCCGGGAGCTCATTCCTGCCAGAGCACGCAGGTGAGACGCTGCCCCCACTCTCTCTTTGGTCCAGTGAGGAAGTTCAAGTTGAGGATGCGGAAATGAAGTTTGGCCACTCTTCCCACCCACTTTTCTTTTGCAAGTTCCTCTTTCAGACCCTTAAATCCAATCAAAAGTCAGCACATTTTTTTTGGTCTGTAGAATACCAGATGGCAAATATTTCAGGTGTAAGAGCCAGGTGGTTTCTGCCAGGACGACTCAAAATCCTGCCATTGTAGCAACGAAACAGCCACAGACTATATGTAAACAAATGGGCATAGAGGTGTTTCAATAAAACTTTATGTATAAAAATAGGAGACAGGGGACACCTGGGTGGCTCAGTTGGTTAAGTGGCTGCCTTCGGCTCAGGCCGTGATCCCGGCATCCTGGGATCGAGTCCTGCATCAGGCTCCTTGCTTGGCAGGGAGCCTGCTTCTCCCTCTGCCTCTGCCTGCCTCTCTGTCTGCCTGTGCTCGCTCTCGCTCTCTCTCTCTCTCTCTAATAAATTAAAAAAAAAAAATAGGAGACAGGCTAGATTTGGCCCTGGGGGCCCACAAGTTTGTTGTCCCTGCCTTAGATGATAGAGCTAGTTCCTGTCCATTTTAATGACTCCATGAGCCACTGAATTCCAGGTTGACTTCAGCCCACAACTGTCTTTGCATTCATTCCTTACACCCAGGATTGCTTGAGCACCCACTAGTGACAGGCACTATGCTGATACCTGAAGACACAACATTTTACTGAGGCTCAGAGAGGCAACAAGACTTGCCCAAAATAAAGCAGCCAGTAAGGGGCAGAGTGAAGTTTTGAACTATGGTCTCTCTGATCTTAAATCCTAGACCAACACCTGCCACATTTTACTTTGATGCTAATGAAAAAAACAGTCTATCCCCTGACTTCTATTTTTAAATTTTACACCATGCACATATAAAGTCTAGTCTGTCTTTGGCCTCTGGAGGATCGATTTTGTTAACAACACCATCTTTATAATCAGGTTTCACCAGCTGTTTGAAAGCTTTATTCCGACTCCTCAAACTAACTGAGCACCGTCTCGCTGCCCGGGGCTTGTATCTACTCCCTCCATGACAGGCAGGAAATGAATTTCGTGTCCTTGCCAGCAGTGTGCCCCAGATACAATCCCTGCCTGTTCCTGTTGAATCAGAGGGTGTCAGAGCCATTTTTCAGATGTGGAAACTGAGGACAGTACATGGTAGGGTCAAGATTAGTCTGAGGACCCCGATTTGGTCCAGAGTTCTCAGTTTCCTAGGGCAGAGGTTCTAAACCCATTTGAGAAGCTAGAAATGCTGCCCCCCCCCCAGGGAAAGTGTATATGCTCCAGGAATAGTCTCCAAATTCCATCTACCATTTGAGAATTCCTAGACCCCCATGGCCCATAAACAGGCCTGTCTAGTTAAGAACCTGAATCCTAGGGGCGCCTGGGTGGCTCAGTGGGTTAATGCCTCTGTCTTCGGGTCAGGTCATGATCCCAGGGTCCTGGGATCGAGTCCTGCATTGGGCTCTCTGCTCAGCAGGGAGTCTGCTTCCTCCTCTCTCTGCCTGCCTCTCTGCCTACTTGTGATCTCTGTCTGTCAAATAAATAAATAAAATCTTTTAAAAAAAATAAAGAACGTGAATTCTAAAGAAGACCCACTCTCTGACGTGATAAAAAAAAAAACACACAGCATCATGGTGATAATGTTAAAAATGAACAGAAAAGTCACTTGGCATATAATCAATGAATAAATGGTAGTTATGTTATTATGCATAATTATAATATTAGAAAGGACATTTACATGCATGCTCCATGCCACACCCGGGGCATATCGCATGAGTGAGGTCCTCATTTCTTAGACACAGGTATCATGTTTTGTTCCCATCTCCCAAATCATGAAAATGATACTCAGAGAGGTCGCTGAGCTAGGAGATAATGGAGCAGGAATGTAAATCCAGATGTGGCAGCTTCTAAAACCAGCATTCTCTACTGCTGCATACTCTGTATTTTGGACCACTGCGTACTGAACCACTCTAGGGCATCACTGCGTACTTTAATGGCTGCCTATTTCCCTGATCCTTATGTAACCACAGTCTACTTACTTAGCCACTAAACTGGCCCCTCCAGCCCTGCTGGGATGGCACACCTAGGCACACAGGTACAGGAGGAAGAAAAAGGTGGAGGAAGTGCAGACCTACCTAGATAAAGGCATTTGGGATCTGAAGGGGTTGATTTTCCCCTTCTCATACCTCAAGTCTATCCCAATTCAAGGTCATTTCTCCATTTTACTCGATCACTCATGGAGGAGCGTCAGGTTCCCAAACCTGCTTTCCTGGGAACCCTGGCATTCCAGGAAGCAGTGAGAATAATTGTCTGAAACAATGAGATCTCTCTTTATTTTCAAAGACACAGTTTTGTTTTGTTTTAAAGATTTTATTTATTTATTTGACAGACAGAGATCACAAGTAGGCAGAGAGGCAGGCAGAGAGAGAGGAGGAAGCAGGCTTCCCGCTGAGCAGAGAGCCTGATTCGTGGCTCGATCCCAGGACCCTGGGATCATGACCTGAGCAGAAGGCAGAGGCTTTAACCCACTGAGCCACCCAGGCACCTCTAGAAGACACAGTTTTAAGGGCTTTTTTTTTTTTTCTTAAGTATTTCTCCCTTAAATTTTTTTTTCCTCGCAAATTCCTGGCAACAGTTACCCTGGGAAGTGTTTATGTGGAACAAGAAAATTTAACAAGAGACTAAATTATTTCATCCATTCATCCCTCCTTTGGTCACCCAACAGGCATTTAGTGTCGAGCACTTGTTGGATGGGGTCTACTGTATTTACACCACCAACCTGTACCCTTCCTGGCTGCATGTGCTGTTGTTCGTGCTTTATAACACATGAGTGTAGTTACGGAGCTAGGTACTTCAACCCCGTGGTGTTTTTTTGTTTTTTTTTTTTTAAGATTTTATTTATTTGTCAGAGAGAGAGAGTGTGAGCTCAGGCAGACAGAGTAGTAGGCAGAGGCAGAGGGAGAAGCAGGTTCCCTGCCGAGCAAGGAGCCCGATGTGGGACTCGATCCCAGGATGCCGGGACCATGACCTGAGCCAAAGGCAACTGCTTAACCAACTGAGCCACCCAGGCATCCCTGTGGTGTTTTATTTGAACCTGCTTAAAGGGACTCCCTTAAAAATGTTCTCCATATAGCTAGATGATTTTATTTATTTATTTATTTATTTATTTATTTATTTATTTATTTATTTGACAGAGAGAGAGAGAGAGAGATCACAGGTAGGCAGAGAGGCAGGCTGTGGGGGGTGGGGGGTGGGGGGGGAAAGCAGGTTCCCCGCTGAGCAGAGAGCGCGATGCAGGGCTCGATCCCAGGACCCTGAGATCATAACCTGAGCCGAAGGCAGAGGTTTTTCTTTAAACTAACTGTAATGATCCAGAACCTTAGAATGGAATTCAATATGGCCACATTGCATGACAGTCTTGAAAGTGCTGGGCAATTTCCAAATGAATGTCCACATAACCAGGTTGGAGAAGGCCCTTGGCTATGTGGGAAAGCCCTCAGGATGGGACTCATTCAGGCCTTCCCTGAAATCCCGGCTCGGATGTTCCATCAATGGGCAACTCTGGGCAAGCTGGTTCAAGGTCCTGTGCCTTACAGTCTTCACCTGTGAAATGAGACCCTGAGAATCGTATCCCCCTCCAAGTGCTTTTGTGATTATAAAGGTAGCGTCAAACTCTTGGCACGTAATAAATTAAACGGTAGTGGCGTTACCACCAATAATGACAATGGTTTTCTTACGAATATTACATTTTCCCAGTCAAGTTCAACTGGGAGGGCACGTTTCCCTTCCTGAGCAGTTTTTCATCCCAAACCCATCTCCTTTTGCCATGGGATAGTGTTTTAAAAAAAATCCCTGGAGCCTGCCCCAATTATAAAAGGAGATAAGTTGACTTCATTTAACGGCAGCCTGGGCATTTGAATTTAATTGAATGGGAAATAATTATTCCTGAAGAGCAGAGGTTTCTGAGGTTCTGTGAAGCGATATAAGATATGTATCTCATTACATTAGACCTCGGCAAATACACTTTTAATAATCAGCTGCTACTTAACATAACTTCCTCCTCCTATTAAATTTCCAGCAGGAACTATGGACACGAAGTGTTAGGAAAGGGGGGGGGCACTAAACTGCCGATTAATTATTTAAAAAGTGATTTATTTACCAAGGTGAGCCATTTGCAAGTTCAATAATAAATCTATTAAGGAGCAGTTAACCTCTGTAACTCTGTTTTAAATAATCAATTGGTGTTTGGGTAACGGTGAAGCGTCTGTCTCATTAGGTTGGCATTAACTCCTTATTTGAGGCACTTCATCTAAAGGATGGCCAAATCAGCCATGAGACGGTAATTCTGTATTCGCCCTGGGTCCTTCGTCCTCCAAGGAACTGGGTCCTTCTTCCCTGGCTGCAACAGACCAGATTGGGGGCTGGGAGCATCCTGGGTCCTCTAACACCCACCTCTGTGCTCCCCACAGTGCCTCCCACCACAAAGACTTGACACCACCACCTTCCTCCAGGGGGAAGAAGAAAAAGAAGAAATCCACCCGGAAGAAGAGAAGGAGGTGAGCATCATAAAAGAGGATGAAACCTTGAGGATAGGGGAGAGGACAAAATAGGGGTCCAGTGGGTTTCAGAGTCAAACAGTGACTCCCCCTGGGTTCGAATTCCCATTCTGCCTCTTAACTAACTGTGTGACCTTAAGCAAGACCCTACACCTCTCTGTGCCTGTTTCCACTTATATAAAATACTGGTAGTACCGATCTCCTGGCGTTTTGTGAGAATCACATGGAGAAAAATGGATGTGGAAGGAGCTGTCACAGTGTCTGGCACATTGTAAATGACAAATGAAGCAGCATAATCAAGACATGAATACTGATTTTTTATTTTTTATTTTTTTTTGAGAACTTAAGCATGGTGATCTCCTTGATGTCTTTCACCTTTGGCTATGATTTACCAGACAATCAGTATTGTCCCCATTCAGAGAGGAGAAAAGAAAGGCACGGGGCAGAGGGTGACAGGATTTACAGGGATCCCGGGTCCCTCAGTTGATTCTGCTACTCCCACCTAGCAGGTGAATGCCAACAATAACAAGGGGACTTTGTATTTTTTGCCGGCAGTGGACTGTTGTGTATCCCATGGATTTTTTTTTCTGTGTAAAATTCCTTTTAATTTTTTTTAATTTAAAAAGTGTTTCCAGATTTTCTTCCAAGCTACCACTGCCTAGACTAAAATCATGTCCAGTGTTCCAGACCCAGAGGGGTGGGTTGAAAATCACACCAAACCTGGGAGGCAATGTTTGAAGAAGCCTGCAGGGGGCAGCAGAGAGCAGCGCCTGGATGACTAGCGCCCCAACTTGCTTTTCCTGGTTTCTGCCACCTCCACACCCTTGAGCCTGGTTGGAAGAGGACAGGCCCAAAGAAGACCAAGAAGGGAATGTGAATGAGGACCCCATGTTGTAGGGTGACGGGAGGACTTGGGCCAAGTGGCTTGCGGTTCCTGATTTTAAGGGTGGGCAGAGCATTTGAAAGAAGGAAGTCGGGCTTCACTAATTCAATTGTTCATTCAGTGAATGTCCACTGAGCACATGTTTGGGGACAGATGTTGTGGTTTCCTAAGAGTCAGGTTGTTCTGAACCCTGTGTTTCCCCCTGTAGGTTTGTTGTGTTTGACCTACAAGGTGTTCTTCTGTCTTTTCAATTGGTGGCCAACATGTAAAAACCAGAGGATTTACATGAGTTGTGTTTTTCTGGCGACCTCTGTTGAAAAGGCAGGTGTTCCAGAAGCCCAGGGCTGCATTCCCACACAAGACCTACGGCTGATCTGAGAAGCATATGCTCTCTGATTTGCCACAGTCCCCACTGTACCCTATTGTGTCGACCCACCCTGCTCTCTGAGAGGCCCCTGTTGGCATCCTCACATGTTTCAACCTTAGTGTTTTTTCACTGGGGAAATAAGAGACCCAGAGATGGGCAGGGACATGCCCAACGTGACTTTATGAGTTGGAGGTACAGTCAAGATTGGAACTCGGGTCACTTGAACCTGTCTTGCATCAGAATCAGAATCATGGTCCTGGAGTGGCTCTGTTTCTTGGGGAACCCCTGAGAGCACCATGCTGACCACACAGGGGCTCAGTCTTACCAGGGAGCTAGGATAAGGCAGAAGAAAGACCTAAAGCATCTGGTGAGAGGAGTGAGAGTGAGAGTGCCAGTGCGAGGAGGCGCATAGCTGCGGAGAGAAGAACAGACACAAAATATTTGGCCTGACCCGGAGGGATGATAAAGGGATTGAGAGCAAGGCCCTGGTCATCCATTTGAATCTCGGCTCAGCCACTTCCTAGCTGTGTATCTTTGGGCAAGTCACTTTATCTCTCTGAACCTCCCTTTCCTTGTCTGTAAAAGGAAGGTAACTATCAGGCCTGCCTAAGAAGCCTGTGGAAAGATAAAGTGAGATAATGTCTGTAAAGCACAGGGTGATGTTGGGGAGAAATGCAAATCTGATTATAGCAAATCAATAAATGCAAGTACTGATAATATCAGGATTGCTGTGATCCTTGTGCGTGAGACCCTGTGTGGGGCTGGAAAAGGGTCGCTGAAGCCAACCCTGGTCCTTAAGGAGCTCCCACTGAAGGTGTCTTCTCCCACCCCAGGTCCCCGTCATATAGTCCATCGCCTGTCAAGAAAAAGAAGAAGAAAGGCTCCAAAAAACATAAGCGACACAGGTATTGTCCTTCTGCCTTGGCAAATGGGGACACCCCGGGTGGGTTGGGGGTTGGGGGAGAGTGGGTAGCACCAGAAGTTCACTGGTGATAAGCTTATCATTTCACTTAGGTAAGATACTCATCTGCGTGTTGGTATTTCCTTTTCCTCGTGTAACTTGGAACTCTGGTTGCAAGGACCCGCGGCCCCCGAAAGCTAACTCCGGCCAGAAGGGGGTTTGTTGATGATAAGGAGACAGGAATGTCTCAGGGACCAGCCAGGCCCAGTGAGGATCTAGAACCCAGGAGTGGGGAGCTGGTAGCACCCAGGGAAAATACACAGTCCCTGTCCCACGTGGGGAGACCCGGCTGCCCCCGGTGGCCGGCCCAGCCACAAGACACTGAAGCTCTGTCCCTCATGCCACATTCCCAAGGTCCAACTCTGTTTGGACCAACTTGTCCTCGAGATTGGGATCATGTAAACGCGGCTTCTGGGATTATACACCCTCGTGGGTAGTTGTTAAGGGGCACCGTGAACTGGACACACATTCGAAAGGTGCCTGCTACACACACAGACACACAGACACACACACACACACACACACACACACACGTGTATGGGGAAGAAAGGACTAGAAGGATGTACGCCAGAGGACTCAAATCTGTGGTCCGTGCGCCGACTCAACATTTTATAATCGGGAGATGGTGCAATGAAAAACAAGTTTTCTAGTTCTGTAAAACCAGCGGCTGTCTTCACTGGACCGACTTTCGCACAGGAAGCCATCCGCGAGGCTGAGCGGATGTGGTGCGTGTAGACAGAGCGTAGCTGCTGCGCTTTGCTAGGGCCCCACGACGCCCCCCTCAGTGACGAAGGCCGCTGGGCCGCTGGGGGCGGGGAGTGTGAAATTTCCCATCAGCTGTTCGCTGTGCTTGGCCGCAGGCACCAGGGAAGGAGTGGTGCGTGTCCTCTCTTTGCTCAGCCCTATCTTCCAGTCTCCCTCCATCGGTGGTGGGTTGCTTGTGCCCTTAGACAATCACGGTGGAACAAAAGGTAAAGGTTCGTTGGGGGTTTTCCCCCTGTTCTCACCCCTGGGTCAGTGTTGCCCCAAAGTGGCTTTTTCCAAGCCGGGGTGTGGTCATGTCTCAGCCCGTGTTGCCAGAATGGTCTCAGCTCAGTTTGGTTTCACCTGCCATGTCCCCTGTCCAGCCTCACCCCAAAGGACGTCTCTACTGGTGCTGAGTCCGTGCTTGACCCAAGACAGGGACCAGTCACGGAGTTGTTAATTTGGTGTTAGAAACCTTTCCCAACGTGGGATTCCCCTGTGGAGGCAGTGGCCTGCCCTTGACTTAGACTGCCATCCTGTCACCTTCCTATGCTGACCCATCAGTCCCAGTTTGGGGCGCTTTTCTGTATCCTGTTGTGGAACTCAAGTGGCTTCTCGGTCCAGGGTTTCTCCTCCTGAAAAAGAGAATGTGAGAGAAGGTTAGAAGGCTTTTCCCGCCAGCCATAGCCAGCCCGGGAGGTGGAGGTGGAGAGGGAAGCAGACCCATAAACAGGAGATTACGAGGGGGAGAAACTCCTGCTGATCCTTTCACCACCTTCCTTCTGGCCTGGCTTCTCCAAGGTCTTGAGAGGCTGGGTTAATGATAGTTGACTTGTTTGAAGATAGGAGCTAGGGGTGGGGAGTGCATAGAGATTTGTCTTTTTTTTTTTTTTTTCACCTCAATTAGCATGAGTTCAGGGCTAAAAGAAAAAAAAATTGCATTTTTCACATCTATTTATTGAATAGCCAGTATGTGTCATGAGTGAGGAATCCGGGCCCCAGGAACAGAGTAGTGACCAAAATCCAGCCATCGCCCTTGAGTGGCTCACGTTCTAGTCGGGGAGATGCATAATTATAACACGCAGAGCTCAGGCGCTCACCCCCACTTGCAGGAGCAGAGAGTGGGCGCCCGGCCAGGCTGAGGGGATCAGAAAATGCTCCAGGGAGGTGAATGGAACTCTGAAGAATCCACAGGAGTGACCTGGGCAAAGCTGTGTGACCTTGGGCAACTTAACTAACTTCTCTGAGCTTCAGTGTCTGTGAAACGGTTGCTAGTAGAACCGCGGAGGATTTGGGTGCAGACTGAGTGGGGTCGTGTGGGAGAGGCGCTTAGCACAAAGCCCGGCGCCCAGTGAATGTGCCACGTCGGCGGGCTGGTTGTCCCTGACGATGAGGAGGATGGTGATGGAGAATCCAGTGGTTGGGAGAGAGAGGTGAAGGTGAGATTGGGGGTCGGGGAGGACGCAGAGGACCCCCGAATGTCCCCACCCATCCAGCCCCATCCGAGATAGGCTCACAGACAGTTTGACGTGAGGGTTGAAGCACTGGTCGTTCTGACTGGAAATTCAAAATGCAAACCAGTGTCTCCCACATGGTCTTCACAGTCTGAAATCTGAGAGACGAGGATTCGCCAGGTGTCCCGACCGACCCCCATGTCACACGGTCACAGACGCACTGATACATTTGTCCCAGGGAAAACCCCTCAGCTCACCTATGTTTGTTGTCTTCTCTTCCTCCCTGTCTCCCTCCACCCCTTTTTCCCTTCCTCCTCACTCCCTTCCCTCCCTCCCTCCCTC